>JAKELK010000158.1:0-148362 GCA_021525775.1 Lactarius deliciosus
GGCGAGGAGGACCAAGAGCTGGCAGGAGAACAAGGCCGAGACCAGCGAGAGGTCCACGAGAGCGGGAGCAAATCCCAGATGCGGCCTACCGCCATCGCGGACGAACGATCTGGGTTCACGGAGCAGCCATTCAGTTTTCTCAGCACGGAATCGCCCAAAAAGTGGCAGAGTCGGGGCGGGACGGCCAGAATGACGAAGCAGGAAAGGGACGGCGCGGCGTGGATGACCAACAGGCGGGAGAGCCCGATCGGGTTGTTTGCCACCGCTTGGCCCACGCGCCAGACACGCGCCAAACAAACGACCCGTTCCCCGGGGCGGGAACCGCCGCGCCACGCTGAATCAGCGATCGGCCCCTAGACGCTGGTCACCACGCGTGACGGGATCGAGACTCTCTCGACCGTCATTGTGGCACATGCAGCTCACTTTCCTGACTCCACTCCAAAAACTCCAAGTTCCCTGACCAAGCCCCTGGCTCCCGGAGAGCAACTCGGGCAATACCCAAATCGTTCAGGCCATCATCTCGACGCATCCACGGAGAGAGAATTCAGCCTATCTTGGGACCGACCACCGCCTCGGCGGACGACAACTGTCAAATGCCAAACGCAGTAAGTAGTCTACACCCCTGTGCACACCGCACACCGTCCCACGCTTTCTCCTAGGCTGTATGAGTACCCCCCACTCGCACGGTCCCAGGGTGATGCGAGGAATGGCGAACTGCTGGGCTCCGGGCTACCGGAAACATGTTCGCATGCGCCCACACTCGCTCGATGACGTGGCGTATGATGTGCCTGACACGACGAGTTGGGTCGTGCTACAGGGAAAATCCGCCAGGTGTGAAGATGTTTGTTTTATCTTTATTTTTGACGCTCACATGTGCATGCTATTCGTGTCGTGCGCTGTCTGTGTGCTGTGCACTGGCAGGATGACAATTGACGAGGGGCTCCAGTCAACGACTGGCGCAGAGAGGTAAAGTCGTCAGGTGTGTGGCCGTTTGAATCGAGTATCGCGTACTGTATCCTGTTGAGCGTCAACGCAAGCAGCTAAAGGTTACTCGCTCAACATTACCATCTGTATTCAAGTCGTCCTAGGCCATTGGCACCAGTGCGACTTTCTCGGGAAAATCCGTATGTGTCCTGTCCCCACCCAGCAACATCGATCGACTCGAAACCTGCGAACCCACCATATCCTCCCTTTGCTCTCAGGCGCCTCGACGCTGGCCACGTCGTATCTCGTGCGCTCGCGTGGCTCGAATGGTCCCGGGTTATTCGAGCAAAGTTATTCTTTGCTCGAATGTACCCAACCAGTTGCTGCATGAGCTGTGCGCGTCCAAGCCCGACCACAGTCATGAAGCAGGCTACGCGTTGAAACTAGCTCGTTTCAGGCCTCGACGTCGGTCGCGAGTTATGCTCGTCAACCACGCTCGAGCATTCCGACGGCCGAGGTGACGCGGCAGGACACCCAGAAAGACGGCGGTGCGTGTGGTCTGGGCTCGGAGATGGGATTGAGCTTGATGCGTATTCGTGTGAGTCCGGAGGTGGCAGTACCAACCGGAAAGGGGGCCAAGCTTGGTATTGCTCAGCTGCAACAACACACGAGTATGTAGAGAATGTGCCCGACGTTCTGATTTGCTAGGATAGCCTTCCACTGTCCTTGCGCAATACTAACGCGGTTGGGCTGTAGTCATCATGCAAATAAGCGCGCAGGGACTTTCTAATATAGGCACCTCATTGTTGACTGATTTATATCCTCCATGGAATAAAAACTTCTGCGGATAAGGATAGCATACATACCTACCCCCATACCTACATGTAATGGGAAAAGCAAGTAGCAATGGAGGCAACAAGACAAATGCAAAGGCGAAAGCAAGGGAGTCAAAAGTTATAGTGATTTGCCGGCCGGGCTTGGCCTGATAGCCGTGGCCTCATTAACGCATAATATTAATCATGGTAGGAATCGAAAATTGGGCGGATACTACCCGTACGATGACCTCATGCCAGTATCTCCCAAAAGCTACAATTTGCATGCACCGCACTCAGACAAGAACTCTGCAACCCTGAGGTCTCCCAATATCATCGCTAGCTGTCTTGGAGTCCGCCCATTGAAGTCGCGAACATCCAAATCTGCACCACGCTCTACTAAGAGCATGCAAATCTGGAGGTACCCCTCCGACGACGCAGCATGCAACGCGGTCCACTGGCGCCGGTTTTTTGCGTTGACATCAGCACCACGATCGAGTAACAATCGCGTTACCTCCAGATGTCCAAAATATGACGCATTCTGCAGCGGCGTCCAACCGATTCTGCTTCGTGAGTCCACGTACGCACCGCGCTCAATCAGTAATCTTGCCACCTCCAATCTCCCCTTCCGCGATGCAGCCCACAATGCGGTCCTCCGACCACTGTCCATTTCATCGACATCCGAACCTCCGTCGAGTAATGACAGTACGACGTCAAGTTGACCATCTTCTGATGCGGTGTAAAGCGAGGGCGGCTCGCCGTCGAAGAGTTTCAACTTTTCTCCAGGTTTCCGTAGCGGCTGAACAGTGCGACTGGGGGGGCTATTTCGTGGATGGAGGATTGACGTAGACGACGTCACCACACCGTCCAGAGACATCGCACCTTTGATGTGTCCGGATAGGAAGTTTGCAACCTCGAGTCTCCCATTGTCGAATGCCAGGTCCAAGGGCGACTTCCCGTCGTCATCACGTGTGTTGGGATCCGCGCCACTGTCGAGAAGGAGCTTCACGATGTCAAGATGGCCTTTGGCTGCCGCTGCATGCAGCGAGGTCTGGTATTTGTTATTGGAGGAATCGACATCTGCGCCGTTGTCAATTAAGAGCCGAACGATGTCCAAGTGTCCGTTATCCGCAGCTGCATATAGTGAGGTGTGGTCGTCCCAGGCTCGAGAATTCACATTCGCCCTGCACCGGATTAGTAGCCGTGATATCTCTACTTGTCCGACGGTGGAAGCATGTAACAATGGAGTCTGGTGATACATCGACAGAAGATCGACATCTGCGTTGTGCTCGAGTAACAACCGCACAATGTCAGCACGTCCTTCTAATGATGCCTCGTGCAGTGGATTGAATCCCCCGCCACTCAGAGCATTTACGTCAGCGCCACGCCGAAGAAGCGAGCATCCAACGTCGATATCGCCAACATTGAATGCCGCGATCCATGAAGTCCGGTGATAACCCCCCTTGGCATCAATATCGTCTGGGTAGGTCGAAATCAGGCGTTCTATCAGCCACCGGAAGCGACAAAGTATGGCGTAGTATAATGGGGGGGCCTCTGGCGTCCCGGGGTGCTTCGTAGGAGTGGGTTCTCGCCAGGGGTCGTCGACATCGTATATCCAGATCCACACAGAGAAGTGTGGCCTCTCTCGATCAAACAGCCGTTCCGCGGCATCCCGGATCGTCGATGACACATCCTCGAACCGGCCGTGTTCGAACCAGTGTCGTGCCGCGTAATCAGCGAGCGGAAAGTTCCCAATACTCTCTTTGTCGACGCGGTCGTCGAGCTGAAGTAAGTAACCAAGGCAGGCTTGCGCAAGGGTGGCATGTGCTACAGCTAAATCCATAATGGGGGGCCCCTTTTAGTAGCCGAGCTGAGTCTGAAGAGGTTTTGATAACCATGCCGAAGTTTTTTCTCACCAGAAATTATTTGTAGTAATTAAAAAATGAAAATTTATAGTAATTAAAAATGAAAATAACTAATTCTACAGACAAAAAATTTCGACACTAAGTCGAACTCAAGGGTGCAACACTAATTCTTACACGCTCCAGTCGAGTTCAAGAAAAAAAAACTAAATTGTCCGATGGCATAGGAGAGTAAGTAATCCACTACTGCACAAGCGGGTAGGTACAGAGTGCGAGCCTCGGTCGACGTGCCACTGCCAGGCGCTCTGTGACCTTGCTGGCACATGCGCATTGGTTCGCGTGAATAGGCCAGTGCCAATGAAAGGGAAAATAGTGACAAATGCCGTCTTTTGATGGCCACTACACTCGCAAGCGGCGGTTGGGAACAATGTAGGCACCAGATGGACTGTTGTACATCCCGGTCAACGCACCACTGCCACCCTGTGAGCCTGCTGGCACATGCGCATTGGTTCGCACGTATAGCCAGTTGTCAAAATTGCCAATGAGAGAGGGAAAATAGTGACAAATGCCATCTTTTGATGGCCACTACACTTGCAAGCGGCGGTTGTGAACGATGTAGGCACCATTTGGGCTGTCGTACACCATGAGTACAAATACACCGTCAAACCGGTGTTGTCACCTTTGGTGGCAACTTCCTTATTCACTATGCCTCCTCGAGCACGTCGACTACGTGCGGGTGCACGTACTGGCTCTGGTCCTGGTCCAGTTCCAAGCCCAGTGCTACCACTGCCAGCGACACCACCGGCAGTGCAACATCAGCCTTCCACTCCAGCGCCGTTGCCATTTCCGCCTTCGCATGCTGGCCCAGGTGGCTATCCTGTTCCGGTTCAAGTTGGTGGTGGTCAGTATCCAGGTTACATTGCTGGTCTGGGTATGAACGCACCGCCGACCTATGCGCAACCCTATGGCGCACTACCCTACCCTCCATTCCATCCCCACCTCAATCCTTACACTGGGGCTAGTAACGCTCAGTTTCAACAATGGGGTTACGGCCATTATCCCACTGGCCCTTTTCCGAACTTCATCCCAAATCCAGGTCCCCTGCAGCCAGACAACGCTGAGAGAGCTGCACTTGTGAATGAGGCCGAGGGTCACGCCGCCATTGTGCCAGGTGTTGGAGGTCCACGTGCAGGGGGCGGGGGTGGAGGCACAGAGTCATCGTCGGCTGCGGTTCAGCCAAAGAAAAACTATCCGAACAAACAAGTTCGTGAGGGAGGTACGTTGCTTCCAGCAGGTGAGACGCTTACCCAACGCTGACATCCCAAAGTTTGGGAGTTTCTAGTTGAGGTCGACGGCGTCCAACTCCGCCAAACCTTCACCGCCCAGACCGACATGAGTTGGCAGGAATTCGAAAAGCAGGCACACAAACGATTCGAGACAGACAAAGATTTGCACCTGGGGTATCGGATCAGTGTCGGGAAACGCACTTGGGTGCCTCTCACATGCGAACCCGAGTGGCAAGTGGCCATCACCAGCCTGGAAGAGAAGGTACTGGTGGCGCGTTGATACCCTAAACCGTCGCTAAGCGTATAGACGACCGGTTATCGGGACGATTGGGTTCGGGGAGGTGTGAAGCCGCGCTCCCGATCGTGCAGGCCTCCGCGTGGCGTGTAACTTCGTAGACTGGTTCGCTTCAGTCGGGAATGCGTCACTCTAAGATTACTAAGGGCGCGCGAATGTGCGAGACGCTCGGGAATGTGGGGAACGAAGGCCGAAGGACCCGGGCTGCTTCGGGCTTAGTGCGACGCGCAGCCGGTCGCGCAGGCCCCCGCGGGGCCTGTAACTTCGTAGACTGGTTCGCTTCAATCGGGAATGCGTCACTCTAAGATTACTAAGGGCGCGCGAATGTGCGAGACGCTCGGGAATGTGGGGAACGAAGGCCGAAGGACCCGGGCTGCTTCGGGCTTAGTGCGACGCGCAGGCGGTCGCGCAGGCCCCCGCGGGGCCTGTAACTTCGTCGGTCGCTTCGCTTCGGCTGGAGGTGCGTCGCTCTAAGTTTGCTAAGGGCGCGCGAGAGTGCGAGACATTCAAGAGTGCGGGGAACGAAGGGAACTAAGCCCCACAGAGCTGTGAAGCTCTGAGGGAAGAGAACTGAGGATTTAAAACTGCTCCTGAAGAAGTAAATACAGGGATGTTATATACTGGAAAGCGAGGTACAAGGAGTAACCAAGCGAGGTCGCAAATCACGGGGAAGTGGAAGGTGGCCCAGCCAAAGCCTGATTCGGCCGAGGTGTGGGAAAGTATTCACATGGGTCCGAATAGAGCATGATAATGTGAACTGAGACGAGTAAGTAGCTCAACAATCAGACAAATAGAGAACATGGCAATTAAACCTGAACCGGCCGAAGCCCGGGAAGTCTGGACCACCAGCCCAGTGCAGGAAAGAGAGCAAAATGAGCAAAATGGGAGTTTTACCGGGCCAGCCGTGTGCTGGGCGTATCATCTCTCTTCCCCACTGAGATCCTGACTGTCCTCAGTCATCGGCGTGTGCGGCACCTATGGTGCATGGCTTTATCGTGAACGTCCTTGTCATGTGCAGTGCGAGTCCTGCTGTTTGAGGCTTGCCGAGTCGGGAACGAAATTGAACCTAGCTGCTGTCTGAGGTATGGCGCGTACTGTGGGCCAACCCATCGCACATCTGCTGCATGTGGTTCTGCGGTCTTCGGGGTCGCTGCTGGTGGTGGTACTGGTCGTGCTTCTAGCCAAAGGCGATGTTCAACGGCTTTGTGGGTGGTGTACTTCGCAACGGGCCTGTTAGAGGGCGTAACTGTCGGCGTTGAGCGGTGACTGTTGCACATGTTGCTGTGCATGCACGTCGGGTGCTTGAGATGCTCATGACATGTCTGTAGTCCTCAAGGTGATCATGGGAGTCCATGTGGGCGTGGCAGAGTCGCATCATCTTGTACGCTTGAGGCGGTCTTGCGTGGTGGTGCCAATGCCTTCGGCTGAGTCGCATTCGCTGGGCACGCTGTTGCAGGCATCGTAAATGCGTGATATGGTATGTGGGGCCGTCCTTGTCGCTTAGCCGAGTCGCCGAAGACTGCACAATCGCGGCGCAGTTACAGATACGCCTCCACTTGAGGGGCTTGGCTGAACGGATACTCCTGCTCCTGGTAATGCAGAGTCGGTCTTGTCGTGCATGCATTCGCGCAGCTGGAAACTACTTGAGCCGATGACTAGAGGTAATTAGAACCCATGTACGAGATGCGAAGGTGCGCGTGAGGCCGGCGCAGTTGCTGGTACTTTTGCGCTCGTGGTGTGTCGCCAAGTGAAAGTTCTTCTCCTATTGCAGGGTCGCTCTTGTCGCGCACGCATCCGCACGACTGGGAAACGCTTGAGCCTACGACCGAGACTACTCTGAACCCTTGTGCAAGCCGCGAAGGTCCACGCGGCGCTGGCATTGTCGCTGCCGCTGCACTTGCGATACCTTGCGCGCTGCCGCCGGTCTGCCGGTGTCATGCACATTGTTGCGGTTGCTGTGAATGTCGCTGCGAGTACTGAATGCTATCGCCGAACTCTAGATGTGCCACTGGTGTCCACATGCAAGTGGTGCTATCGCTGCACCTGAAACCTTGAACTCCTTTCTGCGTTGATTGTCGCTCCTGGAAGAACCACGTCGCGTTCCTCCCGGCACGCTTAGGCGGGACCTGTAATTGATGTTGTCGACACGCAAAGTCACCCGTAGTCCGTAGGTGATGTGTGATCCGCTGCGCAACTGTGGCATGCTCGCGGTCAGGTCCGCACTTGGGGCCACTCGCTGTATGCCGCTCCTGCTGCGCACTTGGTTTTCTTGTGCTATTGCTGCTGCGCATGTTGCTGCAGAACGAGTAAACGTGAATAGTGGCTTGGAATGGTATCGCGAGCATGTACGTGCGACGCGGGAGCCTGCGCGACAGTGGCTCGCTTGCTAATGTCGCTGCGTGAGGGGGTGCAACCTGTAACGCCACCACAGGGGCGTTAAGTACGGCGTGTACTTCGTAAGTCAATCGGGATCGGAAAGGCGTGAGTCGGTTAGGACTCAGTTCGATGATGAACAAGTACTACTAGGCCTCCCTGGGGCACTAGAGTAATAGCAGGAAGTAAGGCTCAAGCGCAAGGGCGAGCAAAGGCGAGGACTCAAGCGTAAGGGCGAGTCAAGCAGAATTCGTGAGGCGAAGACGATGTGGTATTACACAAGAAGTCAAGTCTACCGTACAAGCTAGGTAGGGCGTGACTTATATACTAGTACAGGGTGTTTGCGAGTTGCAAACATATGGCGCGATCCTAGGGTACTGGCCCTAGCGAGCTAATCGAGTAATATGAAAGGGAAGTCCGTAAGTGGAACAAGCGAATCCCGCGGGGGCACGCGGAGGTCAGATGACGTTCGCGGTCAGGCGGTAGGTGCGAGATAGAAGCTGAAGGTAGAAAGGAAGCGGATTATGGGTAAAAGTACACGCGAACGCAAGGCAACATAGCAGAAGAAAAGATAACAAGGAACGCTTCTTCGTAACATTACCCCCCTTTCAGACTCGAAGTCGCCACGACTTCGACTAGTCACTGGTGTAGTAAGAGTCCTCTTCCGGCGCAACATTGGTAGGTGTGGGGGATGGAGTGCGGGGGCAGATATGACGACGCAGAAACAGGAAACGTCCACGCTCACCGCAATCCCGACACTGCTCGTACATCGGGCACTTGATTTCTTCATGCCTCGCGTCGTGTCTCAGACATTTGCCACACCACCTGGGGCGACTATCTGGGTCGACGTACGCGGGGGACATGGGAGAGAGCCTGCGAATCAGGCAGGTGTTGGACCGATGAACTCGACTGCCGCACCACCTGCATGGTTCGCGCTCTCGCCGGTCTGGGCACTGCGCCACTAAGTGTTCAGTGGACTTACACTGAAAACACTTGCGCTGCCGCTGACGGCCTTCCCCTTGAAGGCGCGGCATCTCGCAGGGCCCTCCCTCACGCGGGGGAAGGGGGATCTGCTCGGGTGTCCCCCTAGGGCGTACCGGCTTCGCATGAAGCTCTGCGTATTTGTTGGATATGAGGGGGATGGCCCGAGCGTACTGCAGTCGCTTACGCACGCCAGCGAGGTCCATGTCCAGCCCAAACTCGTCTTTAGTCAGCTCGGACTGAAGGCGTCGGAGGTCCGATGCCCGCGTCTGTATTGCGTCCCGGCGCACCAGACACTCGCGGAGACGGGACACCTCAGCATGGAGACGGGGACTCCGCAGTTCGGCAAGCACCTCGTTGAGCACAATAGCACGGGGGTCGTGGGGGTGGAACATGTCTAGCTGGTTGTTGGTGACGTGCTGAGGGAGTTGGTCGCCATAGACCGAATTGAGGAAGACCTGCGAAATGTAGCAGGGATGACCTTTCCCCATGGTCCCGACGACCTCCTGATAATTCTTTCGGTAGTAGATAAAACGGGCGGTTTGTAGTGGGCAGTCGACTCCTCCAATTAGGAGTGGGAAGAAGGTGGGGGAGGTGGAGTCGTTGAGGAAGAAGGGGAGACCGGGGTCGATCGCGTCTTCCTCTTCATCCTCGTCATCGAGGAGGGCTAGGGCGGGGTCTGGCTCGGCGATGCGTAGTTGGGGAACAGGCGTTGGAATGTGGTCAATCCCGGCGGGGAAGGCGGGGAAGTGGGTTGCGTCGACTATGGAGGATTCAAGGGGAGGTGGTGGCGTAAGGGAGTACGGAACTGGCACATCATGCACAGCGACGGGCGTGTCGACAGGTGGGGGTGAGATTGGCAAGGGTTGGATGATCGGGACGATGGGAAGACAAGGTGAGAATGTAGGAGCGGGTGGCTCCTCAAGCTTAGAAAGAGCCGTCGTGACTAGGGCGAGGGTGGGAGATACGGAGCGACTGAGAATCACCGAGTATGGCGTACGACCGTCTACTTCAGACGGGACACCGAGTTCCTGTGAGGGTACAGTTAGGTTTTCGAGAATGATCTCGACTGGACGGCGAGCGGGAATAGTGGAGATGATGGGAGTGGAAGTCATGGTAGAGGTGGGGATGGGGAGCGAGGAGCGTTGGGGGGACGTCATTTATATCTTTCGTCCAGCCCCATCGGCGGTAGGATTTAGGTGATAGAAGTCGGCGATGAGTTCCGAGGCGTGCTGCACGTTCTCGAGTGGTTCCCATGAGCTGTCGCTTATGGGGAATCCTTTCCACTGAATTAGGAATTGAAGTTTTCGCCCTCGTCCGTGCAGCCTTGACTGGAGAATGCGCTCTACTTCGAACTCTTCTTCTCCATCGATAAGGTCAGGTGGAGGTCGCGCGAAGTTCGCGCCGTGTAGTTCCGTCTCCTTATATGGAGTGAGGAGGTTGGCATGGAACACGGGATGAATCTTCCATGTAACGGGGAGTTCCAATTCGTAAGAGACGTCCGATAGAACCTTCTTAATACGGAAAGGCCCGTGGCGCTTCGGGCCAAGTTTGGCGGTTGGGTAGAAGGTTCGTAGGTTTGTTCCCTCTAGCCAGACCTGGGCTCCTTCTTGATACGGAACGAAGCGCGTCTTTCCTCGCTTCATCATTAAGTCTTGCGCATGCTTAATGCAGTCTTGCGCGTGTTGTCGTCTGATGACCATCTCCTCTAGGCGCTGTTCGACGGATGGGGATGTTGTAGGCTTTGGCGTCCACATGGTGCGTGGTTCCCAGCCCATGATGAGGGAAAAGGGGGATTCCTTTGTGGTCGCGTTTGGCCACGCATTGTGCGCGAATTGTGCAACTGGCAATGCTTCGGCCCAGTTATCCTGCTGCACGTTGCTCCAGTGTCGTAGATACTGCTCCAGCCACTGATTCGTACGTTCTGACTGTCCGTCTGTCTGTGGGTGGTAGGCAGAGGAGATGTTTTGACGGATGCCGAGTACCTTGCAGAGGTTTTTCATGAATGCGGAGGTGAATCGGGGGTCGCGGTCCGTGATTATTTTCCGGGGGATGCCGTAATGCGGATATACGTGACGTAGATAGAGTCGCGCTACTCCTTCTGCGGTTATCGACTCGTGGCAGGGGATGAAGATGGCTGCTTTCGAGCAGTCGTGGTCTGTGATCGTCAAGATGGAGTCGTATCCGTCGGACACTGGGAGCTTCGTGATGAAGTCCATAGCTACGACTTCAAAGGGTTCGGCGTTTGGGTCGGTGGTGATGGGGAAGAGGTGTGGTTTTTGTCGGTGTGTGTTGATTTTGTTGGCTTGGCATGTTGCGCAACCTTTGACGTAGTCTTCCACGTCCTTGCGCATGTTGGGCCACCAGTAGTCGCGACGGAGAAGCTCGAAAGTGTTTGCGATCCCGGGGTGTCCCATCGCAGGAGTATCGTGGAAAAAGGTGATTACCCCCCGTTTAAGATCGTTGTCGCCCACGACAACCAAGGCGTCGCCTTTCCACCATAGCCCCCCCACCTTTTTCAGGTTGTGGGGTTCAATCCAACGCAGTACGTCCTTCTCGTCAAGATTCTGTGAGATTTGGGTCCAGATGTCCATGTCGTGCATTGACATCTCGGTAGTGCGGATAAATCGTTCAGCGGGGAGGACGGTTACATTGTTGTTGTCTTCTTCGTCGACTGTGTAATCCGCTCGCCTTGACAGGGCATCTGCGCGACCGTTCTTTACTCCAGAGACGTGCTTCAATACAAAATCGTACTCCGATAGTTCCAAGAACTCGCGTGCTACTCGGCGACTAATTTTCCGTGGTTCCTTCCAGTACTGAAGGTTGGCGTGGTCGGTGTGGATGATGATTTTGTGTGGGGACCCGACTAGGTACGTCCGCCAGGCTCTCAGTGCTTTTACGACGGCCAAGAGTTCTCGGTCGTAGATATCATAGTTGCGTTCCGCTGCGCTGAGTGATTCGGAGTGGAATGCGACGGGGTGTAATTTCTGATCCGGGCCGAGCTGATTCAGTACGGCCCCGATGGCTACGTTTGAGGCATCTACTTCTAGTTCGAATGGTTTTAAGAAGTCGGGGAATAGTAGCGTTGGTTCACGCCCAATACACCGTTTGATGCTTGTGAACGCGTCTTGTTCGTCCTGCCCCCACCGCCATGGTGTGTCTTTTCGTGTGAGGTTGTGGAGCGGTCGTGCCAGCGAGGAGAATCCTCGGATAAATCGGCGGTAGAAGTTGCAAAATCCGAGGAACGCGCGCACTTCCCGGAGGGTCTTCGGGGCTTGCCACTCCTGGATGCCCCGTACTTTAACAGGGTCCATACGCAGATTTCCATGGCCTATGATCAGCCCCAGATACTCCACCTCGAGGACTTCGAACTCGCACTTCTCCGGCTTGATGTATAAGTCGTGTTCCTCACATAGGCGGAGGACTTCATGGAGCACTGCGCGATGATGAGGGTAGTCGATGGCGGTCGCGATCAGGATGTCGTCCATGTAGACGATTACTTCGTTGGTAAGGACGAGGGGTCGGAAAATCGTGTCCATCATTTCCTGGAACGTCGAGGGCGAGTTTGTGAGGCCAAAGTACATGACCAAGGGTTCGTAGAGTCCTTGGTTAGTTTTAAACGCAGCTTTCCACTCGTCTCCTCCCTTGACCCGTACGTTATTGTAACCCCATTTGATGTCAAGCTTGGAGTATAGGCGTGCTCCTCGTATGCGGTCCACCAATTCAGGGATAAGGGGAAGGGGGGTAGTGGTTGCGAACGGTTATTTCATTCAGCCGCCGATAGTCTTGCACAGGTCGCAGCCTACCATCTTTCTTTTTGATAAAGAAGAACGGAGACGCGTAAGGTGATTTGGATGGACGTATATATCCTTTTTCTAGCTGTTCCGTAAGGAACGTCGTGAGCGCTTCCTGTTCATTCTGCGCGAGGGGGTAGACCTTACAGTCGAGCGCGGCGGGGGCGTTAGGAAGTAGGTCAATAGCGTGGTCCCAAATACGTGATGGGGGGAATCGGTGGGATGCTTCTTCATCAAATATTTTTCGGTGACGATGATACTCCGCTGGGACCATTTCTTCGAATGTCCGTTGCTCCTTCTTCGCTGCTTCCCGTTGTGCCAGTTCCGACGCAGTCGTCGTTTTTCGCAGGAATGCGATCTGAGGTTCACACTCGTCGTCTACGAGTTGCTCCCATGCTTCCTCGTCAAGTTCATACGTCTCCAACGCCCGAATGGATGCCTCCATGGGCGTGGCTTCGTCTGACAAATGAAGGCTCGAGACTACAACCGGTTGAAACTCCTCATTCAACGTTGCATCCCCCCACTTGATACTCGGCTCAAAGGCCGTAAACCAAGGGTATCCGAGGATAACTTCGTCCCTTCCTAGGTTCGTGACCAGGAAGCGAAGCGTCCTCTCCTCTTTTCCTGTCTTCACGGTGAGGTCCGTGTATTGAGTGATGGCGCCGTCCTGATTATGGGTGCCGTCTACATTCCAGATACGGATAGGGTGAGTGACGTCTCTGGTTCCGATCTGGAGTCGTTTAAGAAGTGTGGAGCATATGAAATTGTCTGTTGCTCCTGAGTCGACAAGGACTTGTCGTTCGGCCGTTGCGTGTGCAGATTTAAACAGAACTGGGATTCGCATAGATCGGTATCTGCTAGTGTACACGTTTAAGTTTAAAGCTCTAGCCCAGGCCGCCGGGTTCAAGCGTCGAGAAAATCCTCTCTTCCAAATAACTTTTCGACCATGAGGTCGCGCACCTCTTGTGACTGTGCCTTCATCGCTGCGATCTGTACGTCTGCCTGCTCCTCATTCGAAAGGATGCGATTAGCTGATACGGCGATAGCACTGATGGTGGGAGTTGGTATGTTTGTAGTCGGGGGAGGGGGGAGCGCAACTCTCGAGGAAGTGGCGGGTATCGCCATGGCAGCGCTGGCTGCAGCCACGCGCACGCCTTTTTGTGGGCAGTTACGCGAGATGTGCCCTTGAGCACGACATCTAAAACATCGTCCCTCCTTCTGAAGTTGGGCTTTGTCGGTGTCGGTAAGGGCCACGGAGGCTCTGGCGCGTCCAACATCCATGGCGTTCGGGTCGCGCGTTCTGTTGAGGGCCTGGACCCACTGCTCTCGGCTGTGTCCCCCTTTCCGACTGCGTGATGGTTTGTTCTTGCCCAGGCGATCCTTTAAAATAAGGTATTCAGCCTGCTGAAGTCGTGCGGCCGCCTTCCACTGCTCCCAGTTGACGGGATGCTGGAAGCGGATAGCGTTAATGACTAACTGATTAGGTAGTCCGTCTTGGAAAATATCGAGGGTCGTGGCTTCATCGGGGTTATACCCGGCCTTGATAACAAGGTTTTCGAATGTGGCAATATACGTATCGATGTCTTCCCCTTTCATGGTAAGCGTCTGGAGCGATTTGCGGGCGTTGGTTCGTTCCGCCGTATCGAAGTAGGCGGCTACGAATCTGTCTCGGACGGTGTTCCATAGGACCATGTTTCCTCGGTCCACTCCATTTGCTACTTGTTCGTTGAGCCATCGCACTTGTTCCGCCACCCAGTCATCGACAAGGGGTCCTCTGATGTAAGAGAGGAGAGTCATGGCACGTGAGGAGGGGATCCTGAGTTGGTCGACTTCTGGGTTCATTCCGATGTAGAGGTCGAACGCGAGCAGGAAAGCTTTGCTCTTGTCCCTCACTCCTGTGAACTCCGGGGGTGGGTTTCCTCCTAGTCTCCCATGGCCTCCAGGCGCAACTATCGGCGCGGCTCCTCCTGGCGCAGCGCCACCACCGCCACCACCGCCACCGGCACCACCGCCACCACTGCCACCGCCACCACCACCTCCGGCTCCTCCGGCCGGGGCTCCACTGGGTGGCACTGGGGCTCCCCCTCCTCCTGAGCTCGAGGCTCCCGAGGGTCCTCCCCCTCCTCCACTTCCTCCGCTGGTGAGCGTCGTGCTGGCTGAAGCTTGTTGTTGGGTCTGTGACATTGCGTATGTTGGAAATGCGGTGATTGGTAGATTTGTTGTAGGGACAGGTACGCTCGGGGAATCGGGGTCTGGGCTGTCGACGTCGATGCCACCAATAGTGCGGGCTCCAAAGGGTCCTACTCCAAGTGCGGGGGGTACGATGCTAATAGTGTACCACTTCCCTTGCTTTGGTGAGTAGTCAATGTATGCCCACTGGCGGATGTCGTCGAGGTAGTGGATTTGTCGGTACTTTTGTGTACTGGGGTGAAAGAGAAAGTATCCTTCAACTCCGTCGTGTTCTGCCCAAACTGCAGATCCTTTGACTTTGTCAGAGAGTTCGTCGGTGCTGTAACGATCAATGTACTCGGTCTGAAACCGAGACTGACTGCGACTAGATGTCGCCACTGTGGAGACTTGACTTAATGTAACGCCACCACAGGGGCGTTAAGTACGGCGTGTACTTCGTAAGTCAATCGGGATCGGAAAGGCGTGAGTCGGTTAGGACTCAGTTCGATGATGAACAAGTACTACTAGGCCTCCCTGGGGCACTAGAGTAATAGCAGGAAGTAAGGCTCAAGCGCAAGGGCGAGCAAAGGCGAGGACTCAAGCGTAAGGGCGAGTCAAGCAGAATTCGTGAGGCGAAGACGATGTGGTATTACACAAGAAGTCAAGTCTACCGTACAAGCTAGGTAGGGCGTGACTTATATACTAGTACAGGGTGTTTGCGAGTTGCAAACATATGGCGCGATCCTAGGGTACTGGCCCTAGCGAGCTAATCGAGTAATATGAAAGGGAAGTCCGTAAGTGGAACAAGCGAATCCCGCGGGGGCACGCGGAGGTCAGATGACGTTCGCGGTCAGGCGGTAGGTGCGAGATAGAAGCTGAAGGTAGAAAGGAAGCGGATTATGGGTAAAAGTACACGCGAACGCAAGGCAACATAGCAGAAGAAAAGATAACAAGGAACGCTTCTTCGTAACACAACCGATGGGTGAGGGCCGGTTGGAAAGAGACGGGAAATGGATATTTGAAGTTGAAAATAAACAATTAGAGCGCAAATTAGAGCGCGAAGGGGCGGGGCCTAGTTCTCCTCCCCACTGAAAAATGAACTGTCCCTAGTTCTCAGCTTGTGTGAACTTGACTCGGCTTGTTGTAATGGGCCTATCGAAGGTGTTGCGGGCTAAGTTGCTGCGCGAGGTTCTGCGATCTACGGAGCCGCTCATCCAGCTGCTGGGGGTACTTTCGGTACTTCTGGTCAAATGTGATGATTCGCTGTGCGTGCTGTCGCGAGAGTCGAAAAAGCGTGTGCTGGTACGCGGTGTTGTCCTGGAAGCCTCGCCAAGTTGCCGAAGGCAGCGCGAGTGCGGTGCAGCTGCCGGTGTGCTGGTGCTTGGGTACTTCGCGGGGCGGCACTCTTCTCCTAATGCAACGTCGCGCTTGTTGTGCGTGCCTTCGCGCAACTGGGAAGCGCCTAGATCGACTATTTGGAACCTTCCCGTGGGCCGCGGTCGTCCGTGCGACGCTGGTGCAGTTGCTGTCACTGGTCTTGCGATTCTCTCCTTAACTCGCGTTTCTTCCGATCCGTGGATGTCGCGCACGTCGCAGCGGTTGCTAAAAACACTATTGTGGGAGTCATGTGCAATCATCACGCTATGAGCGTGCCGCAATTGACCGCGCAAGAGTGGCACTGTCGTTGCCGTTCTTGTATATTTGATCTTCCTGGTGCACGCCGGTCTTGATTAAGTCGATCCGCAAGTACCACGCACGTCGCCGCGTGTACTGTAACTGTTGCCGCGTGTACCGGTAGCCGTCGCCGACCTTCGAATAGGACGCGAACATCTGCGCGCACATGGCGCTGCATCTGCACCTAGTACTTGTGCTCCTCTTCATGATTGGTGTTGCACTTGGAAGAACCTCGTCGTATTCCTCCGCCCACGCTGCCGCGGGACTGATAATCGCTGCCATCTATGCGCAATGTCATCCGGGGTCTGTAGGTGACATATGAGCTGCCGCGCGACTGTGGCATGCTCGCAATCAGGTCTGTACTCAGGGGCCTCTTGCTATAGGCTGCACTTCGTGAATCTCGGTTGCCGCTGCTGTGCATGTCTCTGCGGAACTGGTAGATGCACTTAGCAGCTCGGAGTATTATCGCGAGAGTGTACGCGTGGCGTGGGAACCCGCGCGAACGTGGCTCGGGGGTTGGATCGCAAACTTCCATTCCTAGTAGGCTCAAGCCTCGTGGCACGACCGATTGAATCGCTTGATTTTATGACCATCGTGGCCAAACCCTTAACGCATTTGGGGACTTGCAAAACTAATTGTGGACACTCGGGTCCAGGACGCTAAACGCATGCAAGAAACTTCGGGACGCTGGGTGAATCAAAATGCTTGACTCGGAATCGCTGAGGCTATGGGAGACGCTGATGGGATTGGGATCGCTAGGGGGAATGCTGAATGAGACGCTGGGGTCGAAGGCGCTGGGGTGGACACTAGACGAGACGCTACAATGACGAGGGGCTCGGGAAGAAAGAGTGATGCTGGGCAAGCTTGACTCAGAGTGAAAGCTCAGCTGAGTGTGCTAACAGCTTCGGAGATGCAGAGGGGGGTGGAGTGTCATAGGATGACAACATGATTTTGTGGCCTTCGTGGCCGACTTCCACTGGCAGTCGCATAGGTAACTTGCAACTTGGGGCCACTGGCACTCAGGGCCGCTTTGTAGTGCTTGGGGGATTGCAGGCATGGTCGAAGTCTTCGCTGGTGGTCTGACTAGCTTGCAACGTGTGTTTGTCAGATGGAAACAACTGAACTCTGAAATAAAAATGAATATTGGGCCGCAACTAAATAAACAAATGAAGATCAAAGGGTCAGTGAAATGACCAGTACGCATGAGTGCGATTTTGTTGGCCGGCTCGGGGGCGCTACAACTACATTGTGGCCATCATAGCCAACTTTGGAACGCTTGCGGCCATCGTGACCGACTTCGGAACGCTTGCGGCCATCGTGGCCAACTCCTAAACGCATGCGGCCATCGTGGCCAACTTCAGGACACAACTAATGTCCGGGAGCTTGCGAGGGCGGAAACGCAAATAGAGCGCAGCCAGTCGGCGCGAGTTCGCCGGCTTCTCATCACTACGTTCTTCGCTGTGTAACCCATCACTTGGGTTTGTACTGCCGGTCCCACAGACTAGGAACGACGCGAACACACCGCTATGTGTGTCCCGTCGTCACAGAGTCTTGAGTGTTCCGCAGGCTAGGAACGGCGCGAACACGCCGTTATGCGTGTCCCGCCGCCACAGAGCCAAAACGCGTGCGAGGTCTCGCAGGCTAGGAACAGCGCGAACACGCCGCAATGCGTGTCCCGCCGCCACAGAGCTGAAACCTCGCAGGCTAGGGACAGCGCGAACACGCCGCAATGCGTGTCCCGCCACCACAGAGCCGAAACCTCGCAGGCTAGGGACAGCGCGAACACGCCGCAATGCGTGTCCCGCCACCACAGAGCCGAAACGCACGTGGGGGAGCACCGCTCGGGGACGCTGAAACTAAATCACATAGAAGCTCGCTGGGGCCGCTCGGGGCCACTACAACGACTTCGCGGCCATCGGGGCCGACTTCGGGACGCATTGCGACCATCGTGGCCGACTTATGATTGTATGAGAAACTTGCTGGTGCCCATGCTGGGGCCACTCCCTGGAACGCTAGAAGAGATGATAAGAGGAAGTGGGACGGCTTGTTGCATTGGAGAGGGGAAACACTAGCGACGTTATGAGAGATGCTGGGGAAATTGAGGACTGTGTTGTTGGCGCTGGGTGTGACGACTTCCGAGGGTGCCGCGGCTGCGCGGGCTTCTACTGATGGCGCTAGGTCTTGAGAATCTTCAGTTGCATCGCTCTTGCTCGGTCTGAGTCGCGTGCAAGCTGTGGCCCTGCTTCCTGTACCAAGTACGCCGCACATTCCTTGGGTCTCTGCGCGTCTCTGTGCGACTCTGGTCTGCGAGGATCGCCCCTAAACCACTCTTGATGGTCGCAATCGCTTCGGCGAGCGCATCAAGCATCGCGTCTGATGCATCTGGTTGCACAGGTCGAACGGGTTCTGGGACGGGCGGAAACACGTTGGCTGGTGTCGGCGCAGGTGGAACTGGTGCGGGCGTCGCTAGAGTCGACGCAGAAGGTGGCGGAACGTTGCGCGGCACCGATACGAGAGGCGCAGTGCACTGGCGCCGCCTGTGGAGCGAAGGTGGGAGCTATAGCAAGTGCATCTGCTCGCATGAACTGTAGTGCAGGTGGGCACGCTTGGGCTGGTAACGGCGGCGTTGGGATCGGTTCTGCGGTTGCTGGAGGTGTGATGGGAAGCAGCGGCGCATCGTGCGACGCTGGTACGGAAGACGCAACGCACTCCTGCATGAGCGTAGGCATCGCAGTAGCTTGGTCTGATGGCGTAGCGGGCGAAGGGGCCTCTGTAGTAGTTAGCAGAAATGCGTGTACTGTCAGCGACAATGAGCGAGACAGTTCGGGCGATGCTAGCGGTGATGTGGAAGGTGGTAGATCCTCGCGCGGCGAGTCTACGGCGGGCGCGGCACACTCCCATGCGAGAGGCATATTGCGTTGCTTCACGATGTCGTCCGTCTCGTATGGGTCGTCAGAGAAATGGTCTGGAGATGAAGGGGATGGCCGGTACGCATGCGTGCGAGTTCGTCGGGCAACGCAAAGTAAGGTCGTCGACTCATAACCGCACTGGCGTCATTGTACACGCTTTGTGCACCGCGTCGGGAGGCTTTCGGGGGAAGAGCAACCGCAGCGTGATCGTTCGGCTCGGGTTCGTTACTACTTGTCACTGGGATCTTCGCTGAGACATATGCTAGCCTTGTTGCCGTATGTAGACTGAAATGGGGGTAATAAAATGAGTTTGTGACCATCGTGGCCGACCCCTTAACGCATTTGGGGTATTGGAGACGCGAGGGGAGATACTAGAGGAATTGGGGACTACGGCGATAACGCGCAAGTCACCGACGGGGGGGAGGATGCCGCACGAGAGGGAGACGATGGACGCAAAAGGGGGGACGCTGGAGGGAACGAGAGTTGCGCTATGAGAGGCGCTGGCCTCTGCACGAGGATCGGTGAAGTCGCGAACGCTTGCAGGGGTTCCGCGTGGCTCGGGATTGATGGAAACAGGGGATTGGGTGGTTGTTTGGTAATCGTTAGGTGGCTCAATTGCCGTCTGTGTGATTTCCGAGGGCAGCGCAGGCCCACGGGTTTCTACGACTGATGCGCTGTGTTGATCTAATTCTGCGCTCGAGCCTCCAAAAGCTCCTGTGATTTGTCGATGGTTGCTGCCTTTCAGCTGAGGTCGCGAGATGCACAATATGTGTTGTCAGGGTGTGTCACTCGTGTGAGGATCAAAAGCTCCTGCCGCCAAGCGCAACGAGAGACTGGCTGAAGGGGTCGCACTAGAGGGTCGAAGGATACTAGGGAACGAGAGGAATCAATGCGAGACGGAGGGGGAGATACCAGAAACGCTCAAGGTCGCTGTGGGCCGAAACTGCGATCGCGATCGCTCCTTGAGGCCTACAGACAACAGGTCTTCTACCTCCCCACGTTGGCCACCAGAAATGATACCCTAAACCGTCGCTAAGCGTATAGACGACCGGTTATCGGGACGATTGGGTTCGGGGAGGTGTGAAGCCGCGCTCCCGATCGTGCAGGCCTCCGCGTGGCGTGTAACTTCGTAGACTGGTTCGCTTCAGTCGGGAATGCGTCACTCTAAGATTACTAAGGGCGCGCGAATGTGCGAGACGCTCGGGAATGTGGGGAACGAAGGCCGAAGGACCCGGGCTGCTTCGGGCTTAGTGCGACGCGCAGCCGGTCGCGCAGGCCCCCGCGGGGCCTGTAACTTCGTAGACTGGTTCGCTTCAATCGGGAATGCGTCACTCTAAGATTACTAAGGGCGCGCGAATGTGCGAGACGCTCGGGAATGTGGGGAACGAAGGCCGAAGGACCCGGGCTGCTTCGGGCTTAGTGCGACGCGCAGGCGGTCGCGCAGGCCCCCGCGGGGCCTGTAACTTCGTCGGTCGCTTCGCTTCGGCTGGAGGTGCGTCGCTCTAAGTTTGCTAAGGGCGCGCGAGAGTGCGAGACATTCAAGAGTGCGGGGAACGAAGGGAACTAAGCCCCACAGAGCTGTGAAGCTCTGAGGGAAGAGAACTGAGGATTTAAAACTGCTCCTGAAGAAGTAAATACAGGGATGTTATATACTGGAAAGCGAGGTACAAGGAGTAACCAAGCGAGGTCGCAAATCACGGGGAAGTGGAAGGTGGCCCAGCCAAAGCCTGATTCGGCCGAGGTGTGGGAAAGTATTCACATGGGTCCGAATAGAGCATGATAATGTGAACTGAGACGAGTAAGTAGCTCAACAATCAGACAAATAGAGAACATGGCAATTAAACCTGAACCGGCCGAAGCCCGGGAAGTCTGGACCACCAGCCCAGTGCAGGAAAGAGAGCAAAATGAGCAAAATGGGAGTTTTACCGGGCCAGCTGTTACGTTCCTTCCGGACGTCTGCCAGGTCACGTGACCTCGTCGCCTGTTCGCTTCGTCCAAGGGAATTCGCCGTCCAAGGACCCAAGTCGATCGTCGAATAATAGAAGTCGGCGGGGATGTAGCACGACTTATAGCGGAACGCGTAGTAGCGATAACTCCAGCCAACTAGCAAAGATGACAAAGGAAGGGATGAGACAGTGAGGAATCAAGCTGTTATACACTCTGTGCCCTAAGAACCAACTCCGGCGAAGGGGAAGGTATTACACAAGATATCAAAGCTAAGGACTCTAACACGTCCAAAGCCCTCTACTTATACTACAGAGGGGGAGCTTTCAAGCTCAGCCCGAATCCGAAACCCTAATACGAGAAGCCAATGGCAATAAGGCGCATGGCATGAGTCAGAGATAACAGATAAGAGATAAGGGCCTAGAGGCGCCCCACATCCAAGTCCACAGCCGGATCACATCCGGACTCACAATCACAAGCTAAACCCAGGCACAAGCTCATCTGGGCTCTTCCGGACTCTTCTTCGATCTTCCAAGGCAGGTCACGTGCCGGGATCACGTGACGGCCGATATAACGTCCCTATTCCCAGGGTTCTTGGTAGCGCGTGGACGGGTGAGGGGTGGTGTATGAGCTCACCGCGCGTGCCGTCTGCACGTGATCCGTCTCGTATTCCCACGCTCCGAGCAGGCGTTCGAGCACTGCCGTCGCCGCGCGCACTTCGTTCTCGCGCTGCGGGTCGTAATCGTCGTCTTCCGGGCCGCGTCCCGGCTGCGCCGTGACACCAGCCGTGTGCTGGGCGTATCAGCGTACACGTGCGGTCGCCATGGAACTTATGGATATCGTGAGTCATGCGCACTCTTGATAATGAAAGAAGTACTTACTTTTTTTTGTTGCAGCGCACCCTGGTACATCCGCCAAAGGCACGTGGAAAGGGGAAAGGGAAGGAAAAACGATGCCGCGACGACGACATCCCCCCAGATGCCACACCGGAAGTGAAGCGCCAATACGACTACGTGCTTGATCTACAGAGAAAGCTGCTGTGTAGCGAACACTCGACGTCCGGGTTGCGTGCATATTGCTGGATCGAACCATCAAAAGACGGCGTCAAGGGGGGACATCGCAAGGTCCGACATGACCAGATGACTTTGTGGGCAAAACAAATTGTAAGCAAAAAAAAACACGAGCGTAATAAAACAAGGACTCACCGATCCTCAGGAGCTCAAAAATACCAACATACATTTGCCACCAAACGTATGTAAATTGGACCGCGCGCCACCTGCAAAAAAAACCAAGCCCGCAAAGGCAATACCAGAGGTCCATATTGCCGTCAACATCACACCGACACCACAGGGCTCGTACGCCGTGTCAGGAACCTCAATTACGCCGTCAGGGACAGCCTCTACATCAGGTCCCTCGCACGTTGCCCAAGTCAGCGACATCGCTGAACATACCGAGACCCCAACACCGATCCCCGCAGGGCATGCGCCACAACCCCCACCAACCGACAGTTTCATGGTATTGCTGCTGGACTGCTGTTACCATAACAGAGTCCCAACGGCGTACGAGTTACTTACCCTTATGGACAAAGAACGCCCGAACCCGAACTTGAGGTATGCCGATGCCCACAGCAACTTGGATGGGTTCGGGTACCGTGACGCACTCGATATCGTTGACCTTGACGTGACCTTCCTCTCGAAGTTTGGCCTTGGCCATGATGGTGCCCGCCGTGTTCACCAGTACGCACAAGACAGGTTCCTCAGGCCTTTTGGTTTGATGCCAGCGCCAGTGGATACCTCAGGGCCCAGTGGAGGCGCGTCCATCGAGGAAGTTGTGGCCCCAACCGTTCAAGATGTCGGGCAGAGCTCTAGCGAGGGGGAAGGCGAATGTGAGACCATCAAAAAGGAGGTTATAGTGGACTGGCTTACCGAAGTCGCTCCAGGTGAGTATGAGGAAATAGAGGTGATGGATGAGGGCACTGATGTCGCAGACGAGATTGAGGAGGACGAGATTGAGGAGGACGAGATTGAGGAGGAGGACAAGGTCGAGGAGGACGAGATCAACGGGAGCGACGTGGCAAGCGTGACCTGTGTGGAGTGAGATTGTCAGCTTTGTCAGCCGGACGCGACTGAGCGCATAGTATACCCCCCAAAAAAGAACAAAAAACAAAATACTACAGTATGCATCACCCGTAGTTTTGAACATTCTGTTCTGTCTATACAACATGAGGACCGATCACAAATATATTCACGTGCACACACGAGCGGATCAAAGTATCAAACGCGTACATCGTATCCGCAGTGAGCAAACCAGCCATTCGCTTGTTCTGCCGTAACCGAGTGAACAGCTTCCCATAACACATTGTACACCGAGCCGTTGTGGGACTCCATCTCCTGGTTCACGTGATCACGGTTTGCACGCAGCCACGCCTTGATGGTCGAGAAGGCTAGTTCGATGGGGTTGAAGTCGGGGGAATATGCAGGGAGGTATACCAGGCGCGCGCCGCGTTCCTCGACCATCTCACGAATGCCGGCGACCTTGTGAATCGACGCGTTGTCAATGACGAGTACAGAGTTGGGGAGGGGCCACTCGTTCATGAGTGGGAGTAGGCCCCGAACGAATCGGCTGAAGTCTGTGCCAGTGACAGCGTTCTCAACGACCTCCAGGTGGAGGATACCATCGAGGGTGATGGCTGGAAGAAGGGAATACTTTGCTCCACGGAATTGGAATTCGTACCGACAAGCACGTTCGCCACGCAACGACCACGCATATGGCCTCCTCAACGTCAGCCGGTTGAAGTGACTTTCGTCAGCGAACACGAGTTGTTCCGGGCGAAAGTGTGCGTTGATGAGGTCCTTGAACTCTTGCCGGTCTTGCTCGTTTCGCTCTAGAGCGTGCCGCGTGATCTACAAAGTCGATGGTGAGGATATCGCAACAACCAAATGGAGAACTCGAAGACGCACCATTTTCATAGTATAACCCTCCCTTTGGAGGGAACGCGCGACTGTTTGCACCGACGCCTCAATATTGCAGACCTCACGAAGTTTGGTCTGCAACTCGGTGAGGGCAAGGTCGGGCCGACGTTCAACGCAATCACAAAGGAACTAGATTGGTGAGACAACACCCAATGTGAGAGATGTTATGAGGGCATACCTTTCTATCTATCGCAGTGAGGACGCGCGGCCGACCTGGAACAATTGGCTTGCGCGAAACTTCTCCTCCGGTTTCGCGGTATGTACTTCACAGTCGCTTGATGGATCGCACACTGATTCCGGTGAATTCGTGGATCTCAGAGTCGCGGAGACCTTGGACGGACATAGAAAGAGCCATTTGCTTGAGCTCATCAGAGATATGACGGCCGACCATGTGGGGGAGACGGAGGGAGGTTGCGCGGTAGGGATAGTGGAGGGGGGGAAATGTTGCCGGGGTGGTAGATAACCTAAACATTGCAGGCACCTTGGCCGCGTGCCGTCCCAGCGCCCAGGATAACTCCAGGATAACTATTTGATACCTCGAATAACTATTTAATAACTACGTATTTGCGAGATACCATATTTCCTGAAAATTTCAAACTATACTTAAATATGAACCCCGCACGTCAAATTTGGAGGTCAGGTGTGTGTGTAATTTGCGGAGGGGCCCCCCATTATGGATTTAGCTGTAAGTGAGAGGTGATGTGAAATGGAGAGAGGTCCTCGGTTGCGGTGGTAAGGCGATCCGATGTCAGGAATTCCTTCACGGAAAAGTGGGCAAACTGAACGATTCGAGAGCCGTCCACATCAACGATAGTGACGAGACTGGAGCACGCAGAGAGTACAGCTTCCTCCGCATCGCCTAGTCGCAACCCAGTGTAAAACTGTGGGAGGGCTCCAGCATCGAATCGGACTGCCAGGATCTCCGCGAGCTCCTCGACGCGAAGTGGCCTAACAGATACCGCGAGGCACTGGAGGAGTCTGCGCGCGAACTGTCGCTTCACTTTGTCGATCCTACGTAACATGTGTTCGTATGTTTCGTCCAATGTCTCTGGCAAGTGGTCCAGAATACTATGGATACTTGCGGGGAAGCATCGACGCAAGATGTCCAACAGGCAGTAGACCCATCTGAACCTGTGGCATTGATTAGGCGGCAGTCCGGAGAAGTCATGAGGGGAATCGCTTACATCCCGTCTGCTTTCTCCGAGAGTGTGTCGATAACCAGCTGCCTATTCTCGGCTGTCCATCTTCGCATAGTGCGATCAGAGTGCACGAAGGATTTGATGTATCCAGAGATATCTGCCATTTGGCCGCTCTCTTTGTGAAGCGAAACACGGAACATTGCCAGGGGCCCAAGGATGGTCAGAATGTCGATCTCCGGACGACTTGAGATGCATATATGTACATTCGGAAGTTGCAAATCGACAAGGTGCTCCAAGAATTGAAGTATCTTTTCACGAGCGGTGGGAGTTCCGGAGATGTTAGGGGATTCGTCGAGAGCGTCTACGATGATGTACGTCGCCGGCTGTCCTTCGACTTTGAGCATGTCCGTCAGACATTGGGAGAGCGCGTCGTCTGAAGGTTGCTGTGCTCCTTCGTCGTGGTCCAAATAGAATTGAGAGAAAATATGATGGCAGGGATCAGACCGGGCGCTAAGCTGGAAGATGAGTGAGGAGAGGAGGTCACGCCGATGTTGCTTCTGAGTGTCCCTGAAGTCGAAGAAGAAGTAGGCCATCGAAGCTAGTCCTGCCTTGCGCATCCTGTCAATTTCTCGGATGATTGCGGACCTAGGAGTGTACGTGAACATCCACAATTGAAGGCGATGAAACACCGCGTACAACAAAATAGTTTTCCCGGAACCCGCTACAGTGAGGGATGGGAAAGGCATCAGGGCGGTCGTGAGCTGAATATTGGAAACGCACGTTTTCCATGAATCCACAACAGTGAACCCTTTGTGTTCCACTGAGCGAAGACGCTTCCCTCACAGAACCACGTTGCTGTTCCATCTTGTTGAATTTCACGCGCAATGTTGTAGTTAGGTGACGGATCCGGAGGGGTGAGCCAACTTCGTGACTCCCTTTGCAAGCGATCACCTGTGCCCAACTTTAGCGCCACAGGACCAAATGGTAGAATGGATTAATAACGGACGCTTCATCTTGTTTATATCGTTCGCAATCTGTTCCATCATATCTACGGTACTCATCAGTTTCCGCGACGCTAATTCCCGAACACAGAAGGAGCTCACCCAATGCCTTCCAGATGCCATTCACCAATACCTTTCCATCTAGACAACTCCTCATTTGAACTCCAATTACTAGCCGTGGACACCGGCATTTGCATACCGTTTATGACTTCCTTGACATTATTCACAAGTCCGTAGACAACTTCGAGCGTCTGGGCCATGGTCATCCGACCTTCCTCATGGGTGAGACGGTCTAGCCTGCGTAGCACGCCCTCAATCTCGCTTTCTCCTAGTAGCTTCTTTGCGAATTTCTCTGCGCAAAGTTGAGCGTTTACATATCCGAGTCTTAGTGGCGGATCTACTTACTAAATCTACCTTGCTTAACCTGTTTAGTAGCGAGAGCGAGCACGGAAAGCAATTCGACCATTATCTTCACGCTGATCTCCGTCATTGAATGACTGAAGGGGAGATCGGTGTAGATTCGAATGCGTTTGAGGAAATTTCCGAGGCATTCAAACAATTCGACGAGCGCATCGTAGCTCGAGCTGACACCACTGGCCGCCTGCAGTACCCAGATATGACGAAGATGGTGTTGGAGAAGGTAATTGGATACGTACTGAGATGAGGACATCCACTCCAGCAAAGATCGCCTTCGTTGGTTCGAACGGAACCTGTTGACAGTAACAGAGTCGGTGAAAAAAAGTGAATGGAAGTGAATTTCAGCTCACTAAGGTAACGGATGCGCCGAGAACAGCAGATAAGCTGTGGACGACGTAGACTACCGGGCGAAGCCAATTGAGCAACTTGCGATTTCCGTCGCGAAAATCTTTGAATTCATTGGCCTTGTCCTCGAGTACCTTGAGAACACCATCGGGAGAGCCACAAGATCGAAGGTCATCAGCAAGGGGATGGTTAGCGAGGTCTATCCCAACCTGCTTGCTGTAGTCTGCGAGAGCTGCATCGAGGATGTGTTGAAATGACATGGCAAGAATTGAGCACAGTTTCACGCAGTTATGTGCGAAGGTAGTAATACGAGATGGGTGAAATACTCGCAGCGGGCACTCGTCCCAAACAAGGCGACCGTCCTTGAAGTACGGGTTTGACCATCAAACCTAGTACACCAGCTCTGTGCGAAGGTAGTCCTGTGGGGTGGTACGATCAAGATGGAATGGAAGGCATCTGTAAAAGTGGGACCTGTCAAAAGCTGTCAAAAGCGTTCGGAGACAGGTCCCACTTTTACAGATGCTCAAGGTCTGGGGGGCGATGATATGGCCAATTTCGGGCATGAGATTGCCCACTAAGTAATCCGAAAGTGAGAAGTAAAGATCAAAGCCTGATCATTATATCGTAGCAATCTTCAATGGAAGGCATCATTCTTTACGAGACGACTTTGTCTAACCAGATGCAAAACTGAAGTTCTGGAAGGCTTACTGTATGACGGAAAAAGGTGATGAGGTTGATGGAGATTACGTCGTAACTTGACGATAGTGGGCACGAGTCGTCCGACTCGTAGAGAGATAAGTTACATGTACTATGATAGGTGCTATTGCGGCCATACAGTACATCAGAAGTTTGACCAGTCCGAGGCGGAGTAAGAAACGAGCGGAGCGCCTGAGTCACGGTGTAGTCTTTGCGCGAGCGGAGAGGGTCAATTTCCTCTTTCGTGTCGCCACCTCTCCTCCCTTTTTCCAACCGGTCTGAAAAACCAGAATTCTTTTAATTTTCCCACCACGCCCTATATTCTGAACTTCAGGATCGATGATGAGCTCATTGGGTTGCTCCGGGGGTCCCGTCGCGACCTCGCCTCGGCCACTGGAGCTCATTTTTTCGATCGTGAAGCGCTTCGCACTTTCGCCCGTCCTCTATGCACATTCCCCCCATTATTTGTACATTGTCACTGCCTAGTAGCTCAGGGATTTGTTGTCTCCCCCGTGTTCATATGTCATCGGTCTACGCGTGTTGAATGAACGTTAATGAACAGTCGCTCGTACATCTACACTCTTCAGCGTTCCGCGCATCGTCTCTTCCCCCTCTCTCCCAGTGGCTCCTCCCCCAAGCGTACACGGAACCTGTTCCTAACGAGAGCCAAAGTAGCGACTCGCAAAGATTTCATTTAGTGGAGGAGATAATAACGGTCCTCGACAAGGGACTCGGAATCCCCGGACTGGAATGGGCTACATATTCTCTGTACCGCTTGCCGTACCGCCATTCCAGTACTGTAATACTCAAACGCCGTACACAGAAGACTGTATTGACACACCGAATAATGATTGTGGTAAAATTTCGCAGGATAGGATAACACTATACTCTTCTATTGCTGTTCAGCTGTACCACATAAATTTGTTGATGAATGTCACAGCTAGCGAGGGAATGATAGACCCAAACGCACTCACGCGCCACGATTGTTCTGTTTACTTTTGGAGCCACTTTTGGAGCGGGACAAACAAGGAAATGAATAGCTGGACTCAGACTCACCAATCCGGTGTGTGCCTAACAACTATAGTAGCAATATGATATGCTAGGCTCGGCCACTGCTCAGCCCGTTATTTGCCCTGCTCCAAAAGTAAATAGAACAAAGTGTGGAGCGTGAGTGCATTTGGGTCTATCATTCCCTCGCCAGCTGCAACCCGGAAAGCAACTCGGGCAACGCCGGTGAGGATTCAACCCTTCCGGCAACCGCCTTACTGTGGTAAACGACAGCCGCCACGTCTGCAGACGCGCAACGAGCAGTCTACACCTCTGCACGGCCGACATCTCCACCCGCTTCCCCCGGGCTCGCCCACGCTCCCCCAACCCGAGTATTTCTGTTGCATTCCTCGCACCGCACCGCAGCTACTTCGGCAACACGTTCGCATGCGCCGCTGGCCCCCACACTTGCTCGGTGATGAGACATATGTGGTGCCTGACATGACAAGTTGGTATTTAATTGGAGGTTCGTTTTCTCTCTTGGCATTTTTTGTTCTCTACAGCAGGTTCCATATCGATAGATACCTAGCAACCATTTTTCACACATAGGTGGCATTCGAATGGGTATTTCGGTGACCATGCCGAGTTTTCTTCCCACACAAACTAATTGAAGTAATTAAATAATGAATTTATATAATGTACTTATCATTTTCATGACTAACTGGGAAAGCCGCGAGCATGAGGTATTGACCTCAGGAATCACAGGAAGAAAGTAAAAAATATATAGAAATCTCATGTATTCGATAAGAGAAACAAACCTGTAGTTTTACTAAATGTAAGTAAGGGGGCCAACATTGTGGCCAGCGACGTCCCATCGCCTTCCGTCGTCGTCAGCACATGATTGTCCAGGGCTCCAACCGCCATATTCGTGTTTGCCTTACATTGCCGTGGTTGCGGTCATAGTTGCTCTGTGGCAGTTGTGGTCACGATTATCGTCTTGCTACCCTCGCCGTAGTGGCCTCACTGCCTGTCATTTGCAACTTATCGTGGCAGGACTTGCACACTGTGTTGAATTGATATTGCAATGGGATTTCATGCAGCGTCGTGACTGCTTGTGTGGCTGTGTTGTGATAGCACTGACATGGCGTCATGACGAGTCTTGCGCGCCGTGACAGGGTGGCGGACTAGTGACGGGTGTACGCGACAGCCACGTGCTTGCGTGCGGTGAAGTAATAATGATAGCGGTAAGGAAGGAGCGCAGCACAGCGAGCACTTCTAAGTGCTGGTGCGACAGCGCAGCGGGTGTACCATGATGGGTCTTGCATGCCATAGTGGTGGCGATGGCGGAGGGTGGACACAGCGGCCATGGCGAGGCGATGAGGACTTGAGGGGTGAGGCGAGACAGTGAGAAAGGAAACAAAAAAAAAAAGGATATATCTTGATCACTGGGCCAAAGCCCAGCTCATCATCAGGCGCGTCTTTATGATGGATGTTGAGGGAATAGTGGGTGGGGGAAAAGGGAAGGAGGCAATGGTGGACGACAAAGGGTGGCACAGCCAACATGTTTGACAGGTGATGAGGCCGATGAGGGAGAGACGTGTAGCAGGAACCCGAAGCTGAAGCTGAAGCGCTGAAGACCGAGGATGTGTATAGCCCAGAAAAGGAATACAACACACTTTTGACCCAGTGTCAAATTTGGGGGAAGGCTAATCTACTTGAAAGAGGGAGAGTAATGATGGTTCTAGGGTAGACAGTGAGCACATATGAGGAGATCGAGGATGGAGTGGACAAGGCGGTTGTGGTTGGATGAGACGGCGTCTGGTGATGTGGCGTCCAGGAGTAGCTTTGTCAGCTGCCCCCCATGTATGTCAGCCACCATTTTCATGATTCTCCAATGTTCCGCACTTTCATGCGCCATTAGCAACTCAAGTGCAGTGCATTCCCAATAGAAGAAATTAAGCTTGCACGGTCTTGAAACATGCGAAGGCGTGCACGACCCTCTGCACTGAACGTCCCACTAAGCAAAAGCGGATAACTATTCTATAACCCCAATTCTGTAAAATAACCTATTTCCAAATAATATTTCCCTTCACTTAATTATGAACCCCGCTCTTACGTTTCGGAAGTCCGCCTATGTATTCGAAATGACGGGTATCTATCGTTATGGAACCTGCTGTAAGAAAGTAAATCTTTCAACTATGCCGGTACGCTCGGATCTTCGGGATGCCGACCGAGGGGTCCCACTAGTGATTTAAAGGCCCGGCTCGGCCTCAAAGCCATGGCTTTGGCTCAGCTTATGGGGGCCTGGCTCTTCTAAGATCTGGTGCCAGGGCTGTTCCCCCAGCTTTTCAGGGCTTCGGCCAGCCTTGGCTTTAGGGCCACGGCTTCACATACTTAGATACAAATTTTTGTAAAAAACGGACATCACTAAACAGTCAATACTATTGTATGCGCTTCCTCCTCCTCCTCTTCAAGACCCTCAACCAGTTTATCCCAAGACCAACCTTCTCCATCCTGGACAATGTCATCCGACTCGGCTTCATGGTTTACCGACTCTTTATCTGCCAGGTCCATGTGCGCTTCCTCTTGTGCAGCACTGATGACGTCACGGAAAAGGAGGTCTTGATGAATAAAACTCTTGAGGCATTGAAGGGCTTCAACGATATCCCCGTCGAGTCGATTGCGACGTTTGCTAATTGTGATCCCAGCAGCTGAGAACGCACTCTCGCTCGACACTGAGGATGCCATAATGGCAAGGTAGTCACGCGCAAGGGCTCGCCATGTCGGGTAGCGTTGGCCATGGATCTACAGAGGGAGTTAGCAAGCCAAACGTGTTAGGAGGTTTTGGCCAAGAACGTACCCCCCACCAGTAGACCATTCCCACCCCTTCAGGAACGACCTCATTTGAGTTGAGGTAGGCCGTCCATTCATCAAGCCAGGGTCTATCGGGATTGATGACCTCACCATCTCCGTCACTTTCACTGTCTGTATCATCGATATTCATGCAGCCAGGCTTGTTTGACGTCGATGGTTTGCGGATGCAGGTGGAGGTGGGGGCACGAGTGGAGGAGGTTGCCGCGTTCTTACAAAGTGTGATGTACCGCTCTTGGAACTAAAGAACAAGTCAGCGGCTAGCAGATGATTTAAAAGAGGTATACATACACGCGTTTGAACAACATCTTCCACCTCCGAAAAGAGGTCTGGATCCCAGTGTTTCTTGAAATAGGCCATTTTCGAGGATGGATTGAGCACTACAGTAAAATGTCAACTACAGAAGGAGTTAAGGACGGCAACTATCACTCACCCATCGCCATAAGGTGGGCATCCGAAGTACCCGTGCGTTGATAGTACTCGTCGAGCTTTGCCAAGCCAGCGGTGAGCGCTGGTACAAATACCTTGTAGCGTGGTTTCTTCGAGGCCTTCTCCCACTCTGCATACAGCTTCTCCAATGCCGGCAGCGCGTTGTGAAGTGTTGGTCTTGAGGAGGTCGAAAAGGCATGTTGGGCATTGTCCGCGTGCTGAAGGTGCAGTGTTAGAGTCACTCCAAATGATTTGTAACCTCCACACGTACCTGCAAAAGATTACAGAAGAGGCGGACACGCGTCCACTCATCCTTATCCAAAACAAGATTGGAAAGCTTGTGCCGTTGTTCGGCAGTATTTTCCCTACTAGATCGGAGCTCACAAATGAACTCATCGACGGCCTGTAAGACACCATAGTTAGGTTAGACTTGAGATGAAAAAAGAGAGCTTACCTGGCGACGCATCTCGGCGCGATTAAGCATCACATATGTCGAACTCCAACGGACCTTCATGTCAAGCAACAGCTGACAGGGGCGTATGTCGTTATGCTCTTGAACAACCGCAAATAAAGCCTTCCGCTGTGCAGAGGAGCGCGCCTGGTCCATATGTCAGAAACAAATGGTGGTACAGAAAGGACTACACACCTTGATGCAGATGGCCCGAATGATGCCAATCTCGTCGTGCTCAATATCCCCTAGGTTGTTGGGGAGGTCGGCATCTTCAGGGTTTCCGGAATAATATTTTGACTTGCTACGTGTAGAGATAAGCACTTGAGTGGCCAAGTTGATGATGTGCGCCAAACATCTGTACAAATATGAGCGTGTCAGGACTCAGGAGTTTTACAAACTAAAGACATACCTAATATAACGACGTTCAATGTCGTACGTTGATCCCGTCTTGAGGTTGTAGCACCGAGCAAATTCTTGAATCATGGTCGTGTTATTCTTTGCGTTGTCGCACGTAATGTGTCCGACCTGTAAACAGTTAGCGACTCGGTAGAATATTGTAAGGATAACGCTTACCTTGTGGACGATACCAAGGCGGTTACAGACTTTGTAAAGCGCTTGTCCAAGTCTTGTGCCATTGTGCGCCATGTTCATTAAGATGAAACCGAGTAAAGCGTGCTCCTCAGTCCACTCCCCAACGACACGCTCTTCGATCCAGTGGCCGGTGACTGCGAAGTACCCGTCAGTGTTATCAGCTTGCCATGCATCGCATGTCAGGCTGATTTCACCGCCCACAGCAGGGCTCTAGCGAATAAGCGTGAGCATTAGTATAAGGTACAAAGAGAGAAAACGAAGGAACTCACATTAAGCCGCTCTTTCAACAAGCACATTTGTTGTTTGAAAGTCTTGATAATGTGCCCGCGTGTCCGCCATGGTGAAGGGAGCTTGACACCGCGGGTTGCGCGAGATGCGATGTCGATCATCCTCTTGAAGGATGGTCGGCTGAACACTTGCAGTGGCTGGAATGGAGACAACGAATCAGAACAGCGCTTAGACAAGTGACGAATACTTACGAGATCTCCATCAATAAGCCACTCGATTGCGGCACACATGAATGCTTTGTCGCTATACAGAATTGGTCTCTCGCTTTCGTTCTGGGGCTTGAAATGGTCGGTGACGCTCGATTGGAGAGTTTTGAGATTCTTATCAAGGGCAGCTTGCCTGCGTTGCTTCGTATCATCGGGTAACATGGATTCGAATTTGTTTTCTTGACACCACTTTCTATAGCGTCGCTAAGGTGATACACGCAGTTAGGATACAAAAAAGAAATATCCAAATAGTCGGACTTACCAGATGCAAGGATGCGGCGTGCCGGCGAAGAGTTGAGTGCTCGTTGGTCAGGATTTTGTCTTGCTTTACGCATCCGAGGCCTTCTCTACAACGTGCGGCGGATAAGTGATGATGATCGGGCAAGGAAAAGTGAGGATACTCACGAGCATAGATTACAGCTCGTGCGTGGTTTAGGTTGACCTGGCACACGAGGGAGAGGGGTGAAAAAGGCCTTGATATCAGCAGTAGGGTCTGTCTTGTTGAGAGACTCTTCGCGTGGATCATCGACGTCATCGATGTCCATGACCTGGACATCTGAATGCATCCCCGATGCATCCAAGTCAGTGGGTGACCCGTTCGTCTTCGCTTTCTTCGAGACGGGAGCGCCGTCGTGTCCATCGACAAGGGTCGGTGCAGTGTTGACACCGTCACGAGAAGCCTGAGGTCGCTTACATGAAGTCCGAGATTGTGCCAAGTCCAAGTCAGATGTCGCAAGCGATGGTGCTGGGATGTACACGGATCCTGGCGGGCTGGGCTCAGGCAAGGATAAAGGCGATGATGGATTGGCTGGTGGACGACGAGTAACAGAAGTGGCGGATGCAACCATGCGGCGATGCGAGCTGAGCTCCAGTTCAGCAACATTGTCTGCGGTCAACTTCGCTGAGGGGTGAAGTGCACGGGTGGGTCGGGGACTCATGATTCTGCGAAGGAAAAAGAACAAAGAAAACAGTATTTAAAGACAAGTACAATTCATATTCAGACCCCATGAAATTCTGTGCGATTCTGTGCAAATCGAGTTGAGGGACGGCGGCGTCACGGCGTGTTGTTGTGCAGATCGCAATTCTTGAAGCTCTTGAGTTGAGGGGCCGAACCACATGGTGCAGAGCCATGGCTGTGGGACATACTGCCAAGTACAGTGCATATCAAACCACGAATTGCAGTGTGAGTTGCGAATTCTCTTGTTGTCATGCAGATCGCGTTCTCGAGTTGAAGCACATGGCAGAGCCAGGGCTGTGGGCCGGACCGCCGTCCTCCGAAAATTGAAGCTTGAGACGTGAGCTGTCAAAAGCCCAGCTGGCGGCATCCGTGGGAACGGCATTTTGCGGCTGGCTTTGGCTGGCTTCCGGCTTTCGGGCCGGGCCTTTAAATCACTAGGTCCCACGGTAGCGGACCCTACCGTGGGGAGCATGTTGATAAGTGACCCGCGCGCACTTAGCGGCTCGTATGGACACGCAGATAACGGACTGCTTTAGATTAGATATACAGGACATGTAGATTAAGATCATTATGATCATTACAATCTCGGACTTATTGTATCCTCTTATCTATGACATCACATGTACATGACATCATGGACTTCTCTAGACCGTCCTTGTACTATTGTCTTTGTACTTCCCTTTGTTTCCTTATCTTTATTGTGATGTCACTATGATATCATAGTCTGGACTCTTCTTGTTCTTACGCCTTGTTCTCCAGAACAGTACACTCCTTTGTCCTCTTGTAGAACAATGCGTCTTGTATTTACTGTGACTTGTTGTTACCAGCGTCACCCTCTGTAGCAGTATAAGTAGAGTACCCTGTACGCTCTGGCACCACACCAGTTCTCATCTGTTGTGTGCCAGGTATGTCTCCTCCTCTGTAATAACACCAGTTCTCATCTGTTGTGTGCCAGACTTCACATCTGCTTCACTTGCAAGACTTACTCTGTTGCTGCTTCCAGTCACCCTCTATATCTCACCACAGTCTCCTTTGTCACTGTGAGTATAGTCCCTTATGTGCACTGTTCATCAGGTTATGGGCCCTGGTGCCCAAGCCACTCCACTTGGCTGGTCACTGTGTTCCTAGGATCACACACCAGGTCAAGGTCTGTCTGGGGCCTCACCAGCCTTGCCCAAGGCAGTGGACACTGAGGCGTCAGTTGTCACTGCTGAGGAACCTCCTGTTCATGTACTGCCCAGTAGTCCTACTTTCACCCCCACTGTTTTCCTAGCCCCTGCGCTATGCGCAAGGAGATTGGATCTGGTAGCCCCTTAATCCATATCCAGGTGTGCATGGCCCACTGGGCTGTGTATTGTGGAGCTTAGCGCCAGCTGTCTCTGGTGCTCCACACTGGGCGCAGGATCTCCTCACCATGGGAGTGTAAAACCTGGTTCAGACTCTGGGGGGTGTTCACCTTATGGTGTTCTGCAACCAGACTCCTGCCTTGTAGCGGCAATGGGAAAGGATTCAGTGAAGCCACTTGTGGCGATGAGGCAACCAACAGGCCGAGAAGGCTGAGGTAGACAGCCTTGGGCTCTGAAAGATACCATTCCACATCCCCCTGACGCAAACTAGTGAGCCGTGTCCTAGACACATCCTGGCTGGCAGCTGGCTCCTGGTATGGCAAAGGGATCTTCCAACCTGGGCCTAGCCCTTGTATCACTGGCATACCACAGGAGGCAGGACGCATTAGCGTTCTGGCCTTACAGATTCACAGACAGGAGTGTCTAACCCCATATCTTGCAACTGTTATGAAGCACTGTCGCTGACTGCTCCTCGGCGATAGATAAATCATCCCCATGTCTTCCACACACACTTCTCGTGCTGCCTCGCCCACTGGCGCCACCGGTGCGGCTGCAGGCGCCACAGCAGGGGGATCACTCCCCCCTTTTCCCACTGGGTCCACTCCCGCCTCGCGTATTAACAACGCATATGGCAACTCCTTTGGCATGCCCTCGGGCATTCACCTCACCCGTTTTGACGGGTCCAACTGGAACGAGTGGTCTGGGACCCTGGAAGCCATCCTCACGCTGCATGAAGCTGAGGATGTGTTCACCCTCCAAGTCCCTCCCTCTGGAGTCACTGCTGATGAGTGGGACTCTGTCCAGCGTCGGGCAAAGGCGTACCTCCGCCTCTATCTCAAACCCGATGTCTACTCCCTCGTTGCCGACCCCCTAGTCTATCCCACCTTCAAATCAAAATGGGACAAGCTGAAGGACGTTTATGCTGGTGCTAGCGGCAGCACCACCATATTTAATTTGTGGATCCAACTCACCCAAGCCCGCCTCGACGACTCCGCGCCCATGGCCTCTCAGTTGGCCAAGCTCAATGAGCTGCGAGTCGGCCTTTCAAACGCGCAGATGGGTGTCACAGACACCCAATTCTGTCTCATTCTCCTCCACGCCCTGCCAGCCTCCTATGAGGTTCTGGCATCCACCATCCTCGCCAGTGGCGCCCCCTCCAAGGTCAAGCACGCTGAAATAATTGCGCGCATCGTTTCGGAGGAAGCGCGTCGTACTGGCCCCTCTGGCTCCTCCCTCAACAAGGCTGCCCCCATTAGGCCCACCAGCAGTGGCCTACGTAAGAAGAGAGACCACTCTCAACTTACCTGCCACTACTGTAACAAAAAGGGGCATATCAAGCCTGACTGTAGGCAGAGGAAGAAGGATGAAGTGGCGGGGAAGTTGAAAGACACTGGCAACAAGGCTGCCAACTCCCATGTACTAGTACCTACCACCGCCTCCATTAAGGAGGTCGATGATGAGCCCGCCATTAACTGGGCGGACAATGCAGTTGGAGTTGCCTTGTATGCTGCCTCGCGTGTGCGTTGGATGATGGACAGTGGTGCTACACACCACATCACACCACATCGGTCCGACTTCAAGGACTACACCCCGTGCAAAGGTGCTGTGCGCCTTGGGGACAAGTCCACCATCGACCAAGTTGGTGTAGGCTCTGTCGTCTTCACTACGAGCCAGGGCCTTCCCATCACTCTCAGTAATGTGCTACACCTTCCACAGGTGAAGACACGCTTCTTGTCGACGCGTGCCTTAGCACAAAAGGGTGCGGAAGTGGCCTTTGACAGCGGCTCGTTTAAAATATCTGTCAAAAAGCAATGTGTAGCTATTGGCTACTTGGAGGACAACCTTTACTGGTTGGACGCTTCAAGCATTGGCCTCAATGCTCACGTCAAAAGTGCTGCTACCACTCTTGATATCTGGCATCAGCGCATGGGACACATCTCCTCTGCTGCTCTCAAGTCGTACGGTCCCTCTGCCACCACCGGCATGGACATTGACAGCTCTACCACGCATACTGCTGTGTGTCGTGGGTGCGAGTTGGGTAAATCCACTCGCCAACCTTTCTCTGCGTCCTCCACCAAAAGGACAACCCGTATTTTTGAGATTGTACACAGTGACCTCGCCGGTCCAATGCAAACTCAGTCCTTACAAGGCTCCGCGTACACCGCCACCTTCATAGACGACCACTCCAAGCATGCAGTGGTGTACTTCATTAAGTCGAAGGATCAGTTTGTGAAGGCGCTGCAGATGTATTTGGCCTGGGGTGAAACCCAGACGTCCCATAAACTGCGCGCACTCCACTCTGACCGCGGAGGCGAGTACATGGCGAGCCAAGTACAGGACATTCTCAAGCAGAAAGGGATAGAGCATCACCTTACGATGCCAGGTTCACCACAGTCGAACGGGAAAGCCGAGCGGTTTAACCGCACCATTACGGATAAGGCAATGGCCATGCTACACACAGCAGGCATGTCTAAAGGCTTCTGGGAGCATGCGATGAGCACTGCGGTACACATCTATAACCGCTCTCCCACCCGTACGCTTAAGTGGCGCACACCCTATGAGCTCTGGTACTCTGGCAAGGTACCAGATGTCTCACACTTGCGCATCTTCGGATGCAAGGGGTACATGCACGTACCCGCTGATAAGCGTCGCAAATTGGATGCGAAGGCCATTGAGGTCACGCTTATTGGGTTTGAGCCCGAATCTAAGGGCTATAAGCTCTGGGACCGCCAAACCCGCTCTGTCCGTTTGTCCAGGGATGTGACATTCGACGAGAGCAGCTTCCCGTCCCTTCAGGGTGCTGAGACACACCCACCACCTTCTCAAGTGGCTTCACCACCACTACCTACACCAGTAATTGCCGTACCCAGCACGTCGGCGTTACCACCACAGCGAGCACCCTCCCCCACACACTCTGACAGTAGTGAGGAGGATGTCGAAGACATTTTAGACCCTAAACAAGAGCGACCACACACGCCACCACCACCTGCCCCACCCACTCTTCCTGTCACACCTAAGCGTGAACAGCCCCCTCTGACTTCTCCACCACCGCGTCAAAGTGCAACGCACATTATGCGCAATGTCCCTCCTCCCTCACCAGATATGCCTGGTGGCTTTGAGGACCGCGCACAGCGTAGTCAGCTGTTGCGTGAGATGGACAATGCACCTAGACGCTCTGCCCGTGCACCAGTGCCCAATCCCCGCTACTTCACAGCGGATAATGTGGCCACACGTGGTAGACGGTTAGGGTTTGCAGAGCTGTTAGCTGCAGCTTATGTGGGAAGAGATCCTGCATCCTATGCAGAGGCCATGCGGTCTGTGGATGCAGGTGAGTGGACAACGGCGTGTCAGTATGAGATGGATGCGCTCGCCAAGAATGGCACATGGGAGTTAGTCGATCTCCCGCCTAATCGCAAGGCAGTAAAATCCAAATGGGTCTTCAAGCTCAAAGCGGATGGCCGCTACAGAGCTCGCTTGGTGGCTAAGGGGTTTACGCAAATCCCTGGCATAGATTTTGATGAAACCTTCTCTCCCGTCGCACGATTCGAGTCGCTGAGATTACTTCTGGCGTTGGCCGCGCTGGAGGACTGGCACATCCATCAGATGGATGTCAAGTCTGCGTTCCTCAATGGCGTGCTTGACGAGGAGATTTACATGGAGCAACCACAAGGGTTCATCACCACTGGTGCAGAGACGAAGGTGTGTCGCCTAGTCAAGGCGATATATGGTCTCAAACAGGCCTCCCGTGCATGGAACTTGCAATTCCATGGAGTGCTACTAGCACTCGGCTTTAAGCGGACGTTTGCCGATGCCGGCGTATATGTGTTGCCTCAACGAGAGGGGGATGGACCACTCTTCGTTATCGTTTACGTTGACGACATCACAATTCTGGGTGCTTCTCTGGAGAGAATCAAGCGTCTTAAGTCAGATCTTTCTGAGCGCTATGAGATGACAGATCTCGGGGAGATAGAGTCATATCTTGGTATGCGCATTGTGCGCGACCGCTCCCTTAGACGCATCGAAATAGACCAGTCTGGCTATATCAAGGATGTCCTTGAACGCTTTGGCATGACTGATGCCACACCACACTCCACACCCCTGCCCGCTGGTGCTGACGAGCACCTTCATAAATATACGGGTCAGGCTACTGCCTCTGACATTACGCACTACCAGTCACTCATTGGTAGTCTGCTGTACGTTCAGATTGGTACTAGACCAGACATTTCCTTCGCTGTGTCACGTCTGGCGCAGTATGCAGCGAATCCTTCCCCCCAACATCTGCGACTTGCACAATATGTCCTGGCTTACTTAGTAGGCACTGTGGATATGCGGATAGTCTACGATGGCGCCAGTGGAGACGGCCTTGTTGGCTACTCTGACTCTTCCCTGGGTGACCAGGTTGACGACAGACACTCCACTTCGGGTTATGTGTTCCTTTTAGCCAATGGTGCAATAAGCTGGTCCTCGCGAAAGCAAAAGACAGTGGCCCAAAACACTACAGAGGCGGAATACATGGCCATGACCGATGCGGCCAACCAAGCCGCTTGGTATCAGAGCTTCCTTTTGGAACTTGGGTACGAGGTCGACGACCCCATCCCATTGCATGGTGACAACAAGGGTGCCATTGATTTGGCCTTGAACCCTGTCACTGGGAGGCGATCGAAGCACATTGCCATTAGGCATCATGTCATTAGGGAGTACATCGAAAAGAGGACCATCACTCTTATTAGAACCCCTACTCTGGAAATGGTTGCAGACGGCTTTACCAAGTCACTCGCGCGCACCCTACTCCAACAACATAATGTAGACATGGGCTTGTGCTAAATCCTAGATTGCTGATCACGGGGAGATGTTGATAAGTGACCCGCGCGCACTTAGCGGCTCGTATGGACACGCAGATAACGGACTGCTTTAGATTAGATATACAGGACATGTAGATTAAGATCATTATGATCATTACAATCTCGGACTTATTGTATCCTCTTATCTATGACATCACATGTACATGACATCATGGACTTCTCTAGACCGTCCTTGTACTATTGTCTTTGTACTTCCCTTTGTTTCCTTATCTTTATTGTGATGTCACTATGATATCATAGTCTGGACTCTTCTTGTTCTTACGCCTTGTTCTCCAGAACAGTACACTCCTTTGTCCTCTTGTAGAACAATGCGTCTTGTATTTACTGTGACTTGTTGTTACCAGCGTCACCCTCTGTAGCAGTATAAGTAGAGTACCCTGTACGCTCTGGCACCACACCAGTTCTCATCTGTTGTGTGCCAGGTATGTCTCCTCCTCTGTAATAACACCAGTTCTCATCTGTTGTGTGCCAGACTTCACATCTGCTTCACTTGCAAGACTTACTCTGTTGCTGCTTCCAGTCACCCTCTATATCTCACCACAGTCTCCTTTGTCACTGTGAGTATAGTCCCTTATGTGCACTGTTCATCAGAGCATATGAGTATGGAAATGTGCAGTTTGACCCCGAAAGGGTATAGTCTGCCAAGATGTCCTGTGGGAGCCGTAAGCTGGCCTTTGCCGAGCGAGAAGTAAGCCCTCCCTCCCCACTCGTCATTCCCCCTAAGCGCAACCAGTCTATTAAGGGTCGCGCCGTGCCGTGATGCCACTGGTGGCTGAGATGCGGCTTATACGCCGGTCGCCAGGGTTGTGTCACATGTGCCAACTCCCTTGATAGGTCATAAGACTGGTAGTACTCTAAGTGTATTCAGATGGTGTAGCGGTCGGGGTAGCGGTAGCCCCCTGACGAGAACTTTCGCAGGTTCGAAACCGCTACCTCCCGTTTTATCCTTACTGGCCCCTGGTCTGACTGTCCAGGCCCTTATCTTCGGAGATGGGCGACTGACGGCTGTACTAAGCCGGCGGACGGCCTGATTCGCCCCTCGCTCGGACATAGTCTATGAGAAACGCCCTGGCGGGCGTTTATCGTTCCATCATTCCAGGCGAACATGACTAAGCTACCAGGGTATCGCGTAAACCTCGTTACGATGACATCCTCGAACCATACCCCGCTGGCATGTCGAGTAGCTAGTAACTTTCGCAGTGCACTGGGTAAAAGGCGAACCCCTCGTTTTCTCTCCTTTCTCCTTCAGGACGAGATGCCAAGACTCCAAGGATCGTCAAGCAAAGTTACTGAGCACCTGCAATTCGCAACTTACCCTATCGTCGTTCCTACCCCTTGCCTCGCTGGCCGATCCTTTCCGATCACCATCGGTCCCTCTTTGCCCCCCTTCCCACTGGGGGCCGATTCCGATAGTGGACGCTAGGTCTCAACTTCATCAAACCTCTCCCTCTGATGTGTCGCACTTTGGACACGACATCATCACCACCATATTGTATGCACCGTCTGGGCTCTGAGGATCGAGCTGAGGACAGGCTTTTGGGGTCGCCGCTACTGTCAGGTTCCTTGACGAGATTCTCGACTTATTACTACGTGAATCCCAAGAGAATTCTGTCAGATTCTGGGCTGACGAATCTAAAATATCTCGTGCACATATCACAAGGCGCCTGCACGCCGCACATCTACCCACGCTTTCCCCTCAGCCTAACGGATACTACCAGGTGCGAAAATATTTGTTTTCGGTTTTTTTTTTGCTACATATGCATTCGGGCTATCAGTGTCGTGCGCTGTGCACTAGCAGCATGACAAATGGCGAGAGGCTCCAATCAATTGCTGATGCTGCCAACGAGGAGAGAGGTGAAGCCGTCAGGTGCGTGGCTGTTTGAATCGAGTATCATTTACGGTACCTGCCGTTGAGCGCCCACGCGAGCAGCTAAGATGACATGTCTCACTCACCATCACCATCAGTGGTAAAGTCGTGCTATGCACTGGCATCGGCGCGACACCGTGTAAAATCTGTATGTGTACCCAGCAACGCGGAGCGGGCCTTCTAACCCACCATATCCTCCCTTCGCTCTCCGATCCTGGCGCCTCGACGCTGGCCACGTCGTATCTCGCGCGCTCGCATGGTTCGAATGAGCTCAATTTATTCTTCACTAATAAATTTCTGCATGATCTGTGCGCGTCCAAGCTCGACCACAGTCATGAGGTAGGCCACGCGTTGGACTAGCACGTTGAGGGCCTCGACCTTGGTTGCGAGGTGATGCTCTGGAACCACGCCACGAGCGTCGCGACGGCAGAGGAGACACAGCGGGACACTCGGCTCTGCGGCAGCTTTGGACATAGCGTTCCCTGTGAGGAGATAGATCTACTTTGGGTGACATGTATTTTGCGCGGTTGCTGGAGCCTGAGACACTGATGGATGGCATAAATTTGAGAGCAGGATGCGTTGCCCTTGCGCTATAGCTTATCGCAACACAATTTGTTATAGGTTTTCTCGGTTTGAGAACTGAGCAATTCCTGAACCGCTCATGCAAGGGCAAGACCTGCTTTATGTTCTTGTCACCGAAACGGACCGTGGACGCGACGACCATTCACCCATTCATGGGCGCCGTCAAGCCATGGCCTTCATGACTTGATGATCTCCTACCCATCACACGGCGCCGCCTTTCATCTTAAATTTTCCAGAAGCTCCCTTTTGCATTGCGCTGGTCTAAATCCGAGCACCATCCACAATTTTCGTCTCTCCCAAGTGAGCCTACTGGTCCCCGAATTCCCAACTCATCCTTGGTCATTCCCACCTTTGACACAACTAGATTACCTTTGCAACACACCATTGACCCCTTACGCGCGCTGTCCTTCAGTATGACGGGTATCCGCTTCGTTGTTCCACTCCATTAGATTTGCCCGTCTAGCATCACAAGTCACACATCACCCACTTGTTCCGATCGCGTCTTCTCTTATGGACCATTTAACTTGGTTATGACATCGTTGCCATTTTCTGTAACGCCATCTGGGAAATCTGGTTAAATTTTACGGTCACTGCCTCCTGGAGATCTCTTGATAAGTTAGGCAACTCAGTAAACCTCATTGACGTCAGTCAGGCGTACCACATCGAAACATCGTCCGCGAATCACAAAGCGCCTTCAGGTGCTGTCTTTTCAATGTGGAGCTCAGGGATAGTTGGAACGAATGGGGTAGGGCACTTCTCGAAAACATACATTGGATGACGCTTTCCTTGACGCATCGATTACGATGTACCGGTTCGTCGGCCGTTTCCGAAATGCGCTCTGATCGTTACTTCTCACTCTTCGAATTGAGCTCTCGCTGCCTGCTCACGAATCGCGCCGGAAATTGGCCATATCACCGCGCCCAACACCTTCCCTTCTGTCTTAATCACCGTGGTGCCACTTTCTCTCTTTCTCGAGCTTCGGTTATTTACGTACGACTCGGGGCGCCTCTTAGGATTTCACAACTGTAGTCGCTACGACTGGTCTGTGTATCTCTGATATGTATCCCGGAAATATAAATGGATCCGAAAAAAATTGATGCCAACTCGACAGGCATTCGGACCTTGCACCCGAAAGGATTTTTTTTTCTTCGCCTTACTTCAAGTTCTGTCTCATTTTTGTTACACATCAAGGAACATAATGGATGATACGTAGAGGTCTGTATGACTCTTTTAACACGACGTGCTACTAGTACGTACGATGACATTCATCGAAACGCGCTTTGGTCTTTCGAATTCTAGCGAATCCGGATCCTTCGCAGTTAGCGACTTCGGGCGTGCCACTCCACTCCCCTCTCCTCTCTTTCATCGTCCCATCCTTACCACCTGGGCCTCGTCCTCACCAACTCGTTTCGAGATAGATTCAAGGAACGGCTTCATCATATCACCGCCAACAGCCTCTGCGATGTGTCCAATAGCGACGAATGCTTGAACAGAAGGAATGAGAGGGGAACGAGAGGAGTCGCAGGAGGTTAAGCGCACTGAACTCTCTATCGTTAGATTCGCCGAGAAGAGCCAGAAGATGGCCCATCGCTTCGTGGAGAAAGTGTTCGCTGAAGATCTGAGGGTCGTACATGGCGAGGGTAGGTATGAGTGTGACGACCATCTTCCGTACGGAGGAGTCGGGGGAGGTCCCGGAGCGCAAGATACTTCCTGCTGTGTCCATGAAATTCTCGCGCATGAACTACAATGACCAGGTCATTGGAACAATCTTAGATCTAGGATGGATGAATGCACCATGCCGCCGTGAAGTAGAAGCTCTTGGTATGTCAGCAATGAACCGTGAATGACCTCAGGTTGCCTCATTTTGAGTCCAGCCCGCGCGTCGGCTAGGACCTTGGAGAGACGAGAAATCCCTCCCTGTTTCTCCCTCTGAGCAATGATCTCGAGACAAGCGGCAAGAAGTTCAGCTGCACCCTCTCTGACAATCGCGCTTGGGTCTCGAATTGGGATAAGGACGTTGTCGAAGACAAGGTCAATGTGGGGATGAAAGTAAACAGGGCCATTTCGGGCGAGCTCTTTCAAGATGAGCACACCAGCATACCTGGCGGACTCTTGGTTGTACTCTTGCAACAAGCTGATGGCAGCAGGTACTTGGAAGCCCATGGAATTGAAAATTTCCCCAAAAGTCGCGCCCCCAATCTCTACGATCTTTCCGAGTGTCTTGGAGGCAGCAAGCGTGACGTTGAGGTCTCCATTTGGTAAAAGAAACCTAACATGATTGAAGTAGCGGAAGATATTGTGATTGTACTTGTCGTCCACATCAAGAAGGTGGTCTACGACTATCAGAGTTCGCAAGTTGAATCATAAGCATAGATACACACCGATGGCGACAATGCCTCCCAAGTTATCATGACTGTGAGGGCTCCGTACTAGTTCGAACAGTCTTTGATTTATGGAATTTTCCCATAGCTCTGTCGCGGAATCTGAAGACATTTCAACCACCTTCGTGACAACCTACTAAGAACGGTCCACATTGAGCGGAGACACTATGAAGCAGAAGCACGCACATATCGCCGTAATTCGAGAGCAGATTGGAGACGGGTCTCTGGACTTTTAAGACCGATAAAGATGGTATGGAGCGTGTCAGTCTGCTGGGATACTAGCATCGACGAAGTGGCCATTGTCGACGACGACCTCTTGATCTGAATTCGTGGGTTTATTATGGCCGTGTTTGACTTTCACATTAAAGGCAATAGCATCGACTTTTGTGGTCTGACTGCTAAACCCCTTTGGGATTGATGGATTCTAAACATGTCCTGGCCCGGGGACCAACCCCCAAATCGCCGCTCCTCCTCTGGACACCAGCAGCAGTCTCAGAAGACGTCTCCACGTCAAGACACGCCACTCCATCTGCATCTCCACAACTCGCACGGCCAACATCAGGCATTGCACTGTTTACAAGGAGTACTCACTCAAGCTCCCGGAGCTGAGCAGCTCGACCGCACCTCTAGCAGGGCATACACGTCGTCTCCATCGCCAACGCAACTCGAATCGCACGCATGCGCCAGTACCCACACCCATTTTAGATGAACCGTATCCGGCTCCCAACCCCATAAGTTGGATCGTGCCAGAGGAGCACCGAGTGCGGATGGACGCACGGCCCGAATAAAGTGGCGTAGGTTGGCTTAGTATCTGGCCGTTCGTATATGCGCGCCAGCTTTCCATGCCGTGCATAGTGCGTTATGTCAAACGAGGTGCGTGGTCGTCTGTCAGGCCGCATACACCCAGATGAACGCCCCTAGACAAGCGTGCTCCCGTCTCAGTCTTGAGAGCATGCAGGGAAAGCCCGCCGCGAACATCACTGTGGTCGAGGAGATGCTGTTGGGTATCCAGGGATATCCGGATATGACAGCAGGAGCCGGCGGGCACGGTGCTGGGACTAGGGAATGGGGTCGATGTCGGTGTGAACGGGGCGGCAGTGCCACCCGGAAAGGGACGCAATTTTGATATTTCTCGGCCCCAGAAACATTCATCTACATCTGAACCACCGTCAAGTAATGATCGTACGACGTCAAGTTGACCATCTTCAGACGCGGTGTGAAGTGGGGGTGGCTCGTCGGAGGGCAGCGTCACATTTTCTCCAGGTTTCCGTAGCGATTGAACAGTACTACTGGGGGGCCAATTTCGTGGTGGGAGTGTTGACCTAGACGGCGTCACCACACCGCCCAGAGAGATTGCACCTTTGATGTGTCCGGATAGGAAGTTTGCAACATCGAGTCTCCGGTTGTCGAGCGCCAGGTCCAAAGGCGCCTTCCCGTCATTATCACGTGTGTTGAAATCCGCACCACTGTCGAGAAGGACCTTCACGATGTCAAGACGGCCTTTTCCTGCTGCTGAATGTAGCGGGGTCTGGTATTTGTGATTGGGGGAATCCACGTCTGCGCCGTTGTCAATTAAGAGCCGAACGATGTCCAAATGACCGTTCCTCGAAGCTGCATTCAGTGGGGTGTAGCCTTTCCAGCCTCGAGAGTTCACATTGGCCCCGTGCTGGATTAGTAGCCACGATATCTTCATTTCTCCGACGGAGGAAGCTTCTAACAATGGAGTCTGGTGATATTTTGACAGAAGATCGACATCTACGTTGTGATCGAGTAACAACCTCACGATGTCAGCTCGTCCGTTTTCTGACGCTAGGTGCAGCGGATTGTACCCCCTTCCATCCAGGGAATTTACATCAGCGCCACGCCGAAGAAGCGAGCACCCAACGTCGATGTCGCCAACGTCGAATGCCGCGATCCGTGAAGTTCGATGATAACCCCCCCTGGCATCAATATCCCCTGGGTGGGTCGAAATCAGGTGTTCTGTAAGCCACTGGAGGCGGCAAAGTATGGCGTAATATAATGGGGGAGCCTCTGGCGGCTTGGGGTGCTTCGTAGGCGTGGGCTCCCGCCAGGGGTCATCAATATCGTATATCCAGACCCATGCAGAGAAGTGTGGCCGATCTCGATCAAACAGCCGTTCCGCGGCAATCCGGATCGTCGATGGCACATCCTCGAACCGGCCGTGTTCGAACCAGTACCGTGCCGCGTAATCAGCGAGCGGAAAGTTCCCAATACTCTCTTTGTCGATGCGGTCGTCGAGCTGAAGTAAGACACCAAGGCAGGCTTGGGCGAGAGTGGCATGGGGGGTGATGTGAAAGCGAGAGAGATCCTCGGTTGCGGTCGCAAGGCGATCTGATGTAAGGAATTCCTTCACGGAAAAGTGGGCAAACTGAACGATTCGGGACCCGTTCACATTGACGACAGTGATGAGACTGGAGCACGCAGAAAGTACAGCTTCTTCCGCATCGCCTAGTTGCAAGCCCGTGGAAAACTGTGGGAGGGCTCCAGCATCGAGCCGGACTGCTAGGATGTCGGCAAGCTCCTCAACGCGGAGTGGTCTAACAGATACAGCGATACATTGGAGGAGTCTGTATACGAACTGTCGCTTCACTTTGTCGATCCTACGTAACATGTGTTCATATGTTTCGTCTAATGTCTCTGGTAAGTGGTCCAGGATACTATGGATACTTGCGGGGAAGCATCGACGCAAGATGTCCAACAGGCAGTAGACCCATCTGAACCTGTGGCGGCATTTATTAGGCGGCAGTCCGGAAGGGCCAAGAGAGGAATCGCTTACATGCCGTCTGCTTTCTTCGAGAGTCTATCGATGACCAGCTGCCTATTCTCGGTTGTCCATCTTCGCATAGTGCGATCAGATTGCACGAACGATTTGATATATCCTGAGATATCTGCCATTTGGCCGTTCTCTTCGTGAAGCGAAACACGGAACATCGCCAAAGGCCCAAGAATGGTCTGAATGTCTGCCTCCGAACGACTTGAGATGCATATATGTACATTCGCAAGTTGCCAACCGACAAGGTGCTCCAAGAGTTGAAGCACATTCTCACGAGCGGTGGGAGTTCCGGAGATGTTAGGGGGTTCGTCGAGAGCATCTATGATGATGTACGTCGCCGGCTGTCCTGGAACCTCGAGCATGTCCACCAAACATTGTGAGAGCGCATGGTCCGAAGGCTGCTGTGCTCCTTCATCATGGTCCAGATAGAATTGAGAGAAAATATGATGGCAGGGATCAGACCTAGCGCTAAGCTGGAAGATGAGGGAGGAGAGGAGATCACGTCGATGTTGCTTCCGAGTGTCCCTGAAGTCGAAGAAAAAGTAGGCCATCAAAGCTAGTCCCGCCTTGCACATCCTGTCGATTTCTCGGATAATCGCGGACCTAGGAGTGTGTGTGAAAATCCATAATCGAAGGCAATGAAACACCGCATACATCAAAATGGTTTTCCCGGAACCCGCTACAGCGAGGGAAAGGCGTCAGGACGGTCGTGAGCTCAATATCATCTGTGAAACCGGTACCTGTCAAAGCTGTCAAGGACCGGTCTGGACCGGTCCTTGACAGCTTTTGACACCCTCCACTTTTACAGATGCTAATAGAATCGGTGAAAAAAAGTGAATGGAAGGGAATTTCATCTCACTAAGGAAACGGATGCGCCGAGAACAGCAGATAAGCTGTGGACGACATAGACTACTGGGCGAAGCCAATTGAGCAACTTGCGATTTCGGTCGCGAAAGTCTTTGAATTCATTGGCCTTGTCTTCGAGTAGCTTAAGGACATCATCGGGAGAGCCGCAAGATCGAAGGCCGTCGACAAGCGGATGGGTAGCGAGGTCTATCCCGACCTGCTTGCTGTAGTCTGCGAGAGCTGCATCAAGGATGGGTTGAAATGACATGGCAGAAGTCGTGCAGTTACACCCAGGTATGTGCGAAGGTGGTGGTACGAGAAAGATACTCGCAGCAGGCACTCGTCCCAGGCAATGCGACGGTCGTCCTTGAAGTATTCTAGGTTAGATGCGAAATTACGAGGTGAAACGGCCTCAAAGCAACTTGTCTTGCATCAAATGAAATATTGACGAGTTTGACCATCAAACCTAGTACACCAGCTCTGCGAATTGCGAAGGGAGTCCTATTGTGTGGTGGTACAATTAAGATAGAATGGAAGGTCTTGGGGGCGGTAATTATGGGTGATATGGCCGATTTCGGGCATGAGCGCTTGAGTAGGACGTAATTCGAAAGTGAGAAGTAACAATCAAAGCGCTGTTCGTAAATGATCAACTTAACGGATCGTTACATCGTAGCAATCTTCAATGGAAGGCGTCATTCTTTACGAGACGACTTCGTCTAACCCGATGCAAAACTGAAGTTCTGGAAGGTTTACTGAATGACGGAAGAAGGTGATGAGGTCAAGGGAGATTACGTCGTAACTTGACGGTACGACTCGTAGAGTGCCACTCGAAGATACACGTACTAGGTACTATTTGTGCCCAGCCGTGGGTGGCCATACAGTACGTCTCAGACGTCAGAAGTTTGACCAGTCTGAGGCGGAGTCAGAAACGAGCGGAGCCTAGAGTCACGGTGTACAGTAGTTTTTGTACTGTAGTCCGAGTCTTTGCGCGGGTCAATTTCCTCTTTCGTGTCGGCACCTCTCCTCCCTTTTTCCAACCGGTCTGAAAAAACCGGATTTCGCCCACCACGCCCTATATTCTGAAAGGATTGATGATGAGATCCGCTGAGCTCATCGGGTCGCTCTGGGGGCTGTAGTACTTTGTCGCCCCATACGCCTGTACTGACACTGATACACCGAATAATGATTGTGGTAAAATTTGTCGTCGTCGTAAGATAGGATAATGCCACGTTGCCCTTGCACTATACTCTTCTATTACTGTTCAGCTGTACCGTATAAATTTTTTGATGTAAATTTGTTGGTAAATCTGTTGATGGATATCAACCCGGAAAGACTTCATGGATCGCAGCATTTGACATTGGCGACATTGACGTTGCGCGTTCGCTGCTTCGGTGTGGCGCCGATGTAAATGCCCTCGATAGCAGGGGGTACCATCCGTTGCACAGAGCAATACATGGCGGACGCGCAGATATTGTACGGTTGTTACTCGATCACAAAGCAAATGTCGATCTTCCATCAAAATACCACAAGACCCCATTAACTATGGCCTCCTATGTTGGACAGATGGAGATATCAGTGCTACTGGTCCAGGAAGGGGCGAAGGTGAACTCTCGAACCTTACATGGCCGGACTCCATTGGACATAGCATCGGTAAACGGACATTTGGATCTCGTTCGGCTCTTGATTGGGAACGGTGCAGACGTGGATTCCCCTGATGACAAAGGGCGCACCCCGTTGCATTCAGCAGCAAGCAACGGCCATCTCGAAATTGTGGGGCTCCTACTCGAGAGTGGCGCCGATTTCGACATACGCAATGACGCAGGTAAGACGGCGTTGGACGTGGCATTCGACAACGGAAAACACGAGGTTGCGAGCTTCCTATCCGGACACATGGCAGTATCTCTGGATGGCGTGGTGAAGCCATCTACTTCAATCCCCCATCCACGAAATAAGCCCCCCGATACTGTTCAGCCTCTACGGATTCAAGGAGAAGAGGTGAAGGCCACCGACGACGAGCAGACTTTGCTGTACACCGCGTCAGAAAATGGACAGCTTGATATCGTACGGTCATTACTTGACCGAGGTACGGATATCAATGAGACAAACAGCCGTCGTACTACTGCACTGCACGTGGCATCGTTCAAGGGGAATCTCGAGGTGGCGACATTGCTGATTGAGCGCGGTGCGCACGTGAATTCGCGAAACAAAGGTGGCTGGACCCCGCTCCTGGTTGCGGCCAGATATGGAAATCTGGAGGTTGCGCGATTATTACTTGACCATAGTGCTGATGTGAACGCAAAAACGAGGTACAGGTGGACCGCATTGCATCTCGTATCGTTGACGGGGCACCTCCATCTTGCCCAGCTCTTAGTTGAGCGTCGTGCGGATGTGGACGTTCGGGACGACTTTGGCCGGACTCCAAGACAAGACGCTATAGCATATGGGAGGCATAGGGTTGCAGAGTTCTTGTCGGAGTGTGGTACGTACATATGAAGCGTACGCTTTGGAGGACACGGTATCACAAGGTCTCCGGACACTGATCACCGTACACTGCGTACAGTAGTGTCCACCTAAATCTGAACCTTACTCCATCAACCCAGAGAAAGAGAGATGAGCTATGCCGTAGCTCGTTGTCGAGGTATCGTATCGAACGACGGGTCGTAGGGATTATGTGCGTGGGACTGGTATTCGGGGAGATAGGGGGTTAGGGATATAAATATCAAAGCCTTGTTAAAACGAAGATGAGAAAGTGTGGACAGCCAGACTCACCTCAGGCTTGTCGAGGGTACCAGTTACTGTAACTCCATTGGCACCTGTATGTGGCCTGTTTTATGGTGGGAAAGAAGTGGGGCGGTGCAGAGAACAGCACCATCTGAGAATGACTTGATGGAGGTCCTGTAGATCGTGTTGGTGCCAGTGTGGTTCGTTCGGTTCTTTGCCTCTGGCTAAAGTGAGAACCAGAACCGGTTCAGGGGATTTCTTGGGGGATTTTCCCGAACGCCGAACCGAACGTGGGGCCGATTCTTACATAACCACTACCAACTGAACATGTAGAAGCATAGTCCTGTCTAACCCTACCTCATGCGTGCCAACGACACCTGCGGACCACCGGAACATCCACATTGCAACGACAGCGCCTGAAGGCGCCCTGTGATTCGCGGACGAAGTGTTCCGATGTCAAGGGTGTGAATAGACTTTTTTTTTCTTTTTCTTTACATATTCACACGGGCTATCCGTGTCGTGCGCTGTGCGCTGTGCAGCGCGAGATAACAATTGGCGAGAGGTCTCAGCTAGCGAGGAGAGAGATGAAGCTGTCAACGAGGTCTGTAGCTGTTTGGATCGATTGTCTCATATCTCCCTTGAGGCCCATGTAGACAGCTACAGGTGACTCGCTCGTGCATCATCATTGCCGTCTGAATCTCCCTAGGCAACTGGCACCCACGCAACCCCCTCTGGAAAACCCAAATGCATCCACACGGGCGTCTCGACCTTGGTCTCGACGCTGGCCCCGTCGTATCTCGCGTGCACGCGTGGATCAAATGAGCGTTATCACCACTTTGCGAAGGTCCTGCGGGCGCTGTGCGCGTTCAAACTCGACCACTGGCATAAGGTAGACGACCATTCGTTCACACGGGCCAACTAACGCACCAAGGGACCTCGGCCTCTGCCACGAGGGCATGTTCGTGACCCCGCTGCGATTGTCACGATAGGCGAGGAGACGCGGCAAGGCGGCAGGGGGTACGGTTTGGCGGTCTGGGACTCTGGGTACGTAGATGGGATGGGGTTCGGCGGCTCGGGGGCGGGGATCGGTGTCTGTGTGAACGGGGTAGCAGTACCATACTGAAAGTAACCCAGCCTCTTGGTTTTGCTCGACACGAGTATGGGATAAGATATGATGTGCCCAGAGTTTGGATCTGACGGGCCCATGACAATACCAGTGCAGATTCACCCATGCGTACAGTAATAGGCGCAAAGTGATTCTGTAGTTCCGTATTCCAATCCACGGCACCCATGAATCACCTGGCATGTGACCGCCATGGTATCCCTCCTCTGGTTATGTATTCGCAAAAATCCCCATCACCGTCTCCCATCATCAGATCTTCCAGAAGCCCATTTTTGAAACACTGTATGATGTTAAAATGGTAGTTCCATTCACTCGTTTTTACCGTCGATGAAACCCCATGAGTTGCTAAGCATCTGCAGTTCTCAACTTGTTCATCTGTCGTCCCTTGCTTCGCCTACAGTACAGTACCATTTTATTGTTGCTCACACTAAATTCGGCTTGATTCACCTGCCTTCCGGGTGGAATAGGCATTTTATCCCCCCTCTGGCGTGTCACGCTTTGCTCACTGGTTCTGATTCACGTGTGCCACTGCCCGCGAAATAAGGTCTAATCTGTGCTGCTTTTGGCAACAAGATCACCGCCTCACCATTTCCCGCGGTCCCGTCTGAGTTCCCTGGATAAGAATCAACCTGGAAATTATTTGGCCTGTTAAGACAACCCTATGATGTCAAAGCATGTATCCACCTCGTTGTATGCACCCTCGATGGTACAGGTCTGAAACTTTGGACTAGACCGTGACAGATTTCCCTCTGAGGACTCCAATGAGGAGATAGACTACTTTGGCGGAGAAATATTCTATGTGGTTGCTGGACCTGTCATTGACACAGTAAGAAATGAATGTAGTAGGAAAATGCGTTGGTTTTGCACGATCGCATCGCCTGTTATATATTTTCACAGCTCAAAGTCGTGACCGCAAGGAAAGCCGGGCCGGCGCCAGGGGTGAAGCCCACGTGAGAGATAGTTGCTTATTTTGATCATGATCCACCGTCTCCCGGCTCGGGCCTCAGGTTTACTTACTACTGTAGTTTTTTCCCCATCAACTTCACTTCTTTCATCATAAAATTTCCAGGAACTCACTTTTGCACCGCACTGATTCAAATTATTTTTCCCCACTTTCTTTCTCCGGAGCGACGGGTCGCTGGCGAGCTTTCTGAGTTCCATGAGTCTTGAGTTGTCTTTGGTCATTCCTACATTTACCACGACTACACTTGGGTTGTTCTACTCAATATAGTGTTTGCGATCCCCTTTCCCCCCCTACTCCAGGGTAAGATGTACATCCACATCTTGCTCCACTCCATCAGATCCGCTCGTCTGGCACCACAAGCCTACTTTCCATCGCCTCTTTCCGTGGACTGTTAACCCCTCCTATTCATGAGTTTCAAAATTGTCGCCGTTTTCTGTAATGTCTTGGCTCTTCGGATAGGTTTGTGGTTGCCGCGTGGTGATTTTTTGGTAAGTTCGGAAGCTTAATAAACCCGCATTCGTTATTGTCAGGAACACAGGCTAACCACGTTATTCGCGGATCATCGAGCGCCATTAATGTAGATGGAATATCCATGTGGTCTGGAGTGGTCGTTGCAACGAATGAGGCAGATTTAGAGACTTTCTGACGAGCCATATTGCAACCGTGCTGTCCTGGTACGCAGCTCACCATTCTCACCTCCCTCATTGACTCTTATTCGATGGCTCGATGGCTCTAGAAGTGTTGATGCGCCATAGACTCACAGACCAGCACGTAGCTAAGCTCAAGGATCCAGCTCCCGGGAAATGTTCGTGTATTATCGCCATCCTATCGTTTATTCTGATGTTGATCCCCCTCTTTGAAAAGTGGGAACATGAAGGGGTAGATTGTGCTCGAACACGTGGGTCATTTCTGCTCGACTCGCAAAGGACGACGCCTTCCTTTGAAGACCGATTACTATGTATGGATCCGTTGGCCGTTTTCGATCTTTATTTCGGATTAAGTGGGCCCTCTCTGCCTGCTCTCATCCAGAAATTGATCATATCACCGCTTCCAAGACCTTCCATTTCGTCTCGAATGCATCACTTCTCTTATAGAGTAACCGCCTTCGCAAGTTACAGGGCCGGTGTACTGGGTTCGACGATCAAACGCATCAATGATTTCATCTGATGTGTGATAAGTTGCCTCATATCGTAAAATTGTGCGTCTAAACTTGGAAGACAGAAGGAACTTCAAGGAAGAACGGTGTTGTGGTGGGAACGTGGACGCATTGCCTGGAGCGAGTGCCCGCTATGAGTATCTTCGCCACCCACCTCTTACTACCACCCTCGTGTATCACTTTGTGAAGCTGTGTACAAATGCCTGCTATATCATTTCAACCTATCCTCGATGCAGCTCTCGCAGACTACAGTAAGCAGGTTGAGATAGACCTCGCCACGCACCCCCTTGCCGACAGCCTTCGATCCTGTCGTTCTCCCGATGATGTCCTTAAATTACTCGAAGATAAAGCCAACGAATTCAAAGACTTTCGCGACGGAAATCGCAAGTTGCTCAATTGGCTTAGCCCGGTAGTCCACGTCGTCCATACTTTATCTGCTATTATTTGCGCATCCGTTACCTCGGTGAGTCTAAATATCCTCGCGTTTTTTCAGTCCACCGATTCTCTTATTAGGTTCCGTTGGGACCAGCAAATGCAATATTTGCTGGTGTGGATGTTCTCATGGCAGTACGTTTCCAATTTCATTATCCAACTGCGTCGCCTCGTCATATTTGTATACTGTAGGTAGCCAGTGGTGTCAGCTCGAGCTACGATGCGCTCGTCGACTTGTTTGAATGCCTCGGAAATTTCCTCAAACGCCTTCGAATATACACCGATCTTCCCTTGACTCCTTCCATGACGGAGATCAGCGTGAAGATAATGGTAGAATTACTTTCAGTGCTCGCTCTCGCTACTAAACAGGTTAAGCAGGGTAGATTCAGTAAGTAAATACATCTCTTTAATACGTGAAGGCTCAACGCTGCGCAGAGAAATTCGCAAGGAAGCTGCTAGGAGAAAACGAGATTGAGGGCGTCCTGCGCCGACTGGACCGTCTTACTCAAGAGGAAGGTCGGATGACTATGGCCCAGACGCTCGAGGTTGTCTTCGGACTTGTGAATAATGTCAAGGTGGTCATAAATGGTGCGCAAAGGTTCTCAGCTGGTAATAGGTGTTCGAATAATGAGTTACCTCCACAGATGGAAAAGCAACAGTGGAAGGCATCTGGAAGGCTTTGGGTAAGCTTCTCCTGTGTTTGGGAGTTTACATCACGGAAACTGATGAGTTCGCAGATGTGATGCAACATATTGCGGACGATATAAATAAAATGAACCGTTCGTTATCAATCGATTCTACTGTTGTGGCCCCGTGACGCTAAAGTTGGTTACAGGTGTTCGCTTGCAAAGGGAGTCCCGAAGTTGGCTCACCCCTCCGGATCCGTCACCCAACTACAACATTGCGTGTAAGACCCATCAAGATGGAACTGCGAAGTGGTTTTTCCTGGCAAACACCTTCGCCGGATGGAATGCGAAGAGTTCACTGTTGTGGATCCACGGAAAACGTGCGTCTTCAATATTGGCCTTGCGACAATCCTGATTCTTTTCCCCTGCTGTAGCGGGTTCCGGGAAAACTATTCTGATGTATGTGGCGTTCATCGCCATCTATTGTGATACTCACGCGTTATCCTAGGTCCGCGATCATCCGAGAGATCGACAGGATGCGCAAGGCGGGACTAGCTTTGATGGCCTACTTCTTCTTCGACTTCAGGGACACCAAGAAGCAACACCGACGTGATCTCCTCTCTAGTATTCAAGTGACGAGTTGATTAGGTAACGCGTCACCCGAAAGTGCTCGCGCGAGAGGAAGTCGAAAATGAAGGAGTCGAGCGAAGCACGAAAAGATACAGTGGGCACACGGACGGTTTCGAGAACAGAAGATTTCGGATAGTCATTCGAGTCCAGAAACGATACAATTTATACTAGACCAGTAGTACAGGCTGTACAGTAGGAAACAATAATTATCACAAGACATCAGAGAAAGTATGAAGGCGTCGTCAAGACGCGCGGTCAGAAGACACAGATCGAGGCGCGGGGGACGTAACGACAGGTCAGGGGAATGAGATACAAAAGAGACCGAGACGGGAGGCGCAGTCGATGGAGGGGGATTGAGATGAATAGCACGGGAGGGTATGGCGTCGCCGCCCAATCATGTCGGGCTCGGCTTGCTCGCGCTGGGTCCGAAACGTATCCTAGGGGTAGCCATATGATAGACAGAGATGAAATAGGAAGGGAGATGGTATAGTAAGTGAGGCTCGAAGCCCCGGGATGTCCAAAGATTAGCCCGAGTATTTCACCCTACCAGCGTCGCACGCGTTGCTGGTCATCGGAGTGCCGGCCCGAAACGGTCCGGGCGGGATCACAGCGCACTTCAGCACTCCCCCGCAAGCCGAGCGCAGTCCGAGAGATGTAGTGTGACCCTTCACCTTCCAAGCGGGTAGCGCTTTGGTTAGTAGGTCAGCCACCATGTCATCTGTGGGACAATAAATGAGCTGGAAAGCTCCGGTCTGCACTGAGTGCCTGATAAAATGAAAACGAATATCAATATGCTTCGTTCTCGCATGGAAGTTGTCGGTGGTGGCGAGCGTCAACGCTGCCTGGTTGTCGCAGTAGAGTGTCGTCGGTTTGTCAAGGTGGCCGAAGAGTTCACCAACAAGGCGCCGCAGCCATATGCCCTCCTTTGCGGCATGCGTGGCTGCGATGTATTCTGCCTCGGCCGTGGACAACGCGATGAGCTCCTGCTTACGGGAGCTCCACGAAATCGCGCCTCCGTCAATGAGGTATGCGAAGCCGGATATGGCTCGCCGGTGGTCTTGCGAAGATCCGTCTGCGTCAGTGTAACCTATGAGCGCATGACGGTCTCCCCCGTACGTCAACGCGTGAGCACGCGTCCCAGTAAGATAGCGGAAAACCCGCTTAACGGCCTCCCAGTGAGCCTCCCCCGGATCTTCCAGAAACTGCGAGAGTGTCGAGACCGCAAATGAGATATCCGGGCGTGTGGCCACGGAAGCGTACATGAGGCTGCCGATAGCCTCGCGGTAAGGAACTTTCGTCATGCGCGCCGCGTCGTTCTTGTCCGCGGGTGCGTCTTTGGCTGAGTAGGAGATGCCGGGGATCATGGGGGAATGAAAGGGTTTGGCGTCGCTCAAGTTGAAACGTCGGGCAATGGTGTCGATGAAGGACTCCTGCGACAACGCGATGGTACGCGCGCCGCGGTCCCTGGTGATCTTGATACCTAAGAGCCAGTGGATAGGCCCTAGGTCCGTGATGGAGTGGCGAGCGTTGATCTTGCGCTTGTACTCCTGCATGACTGCGCCCGAGCTGCTGGTGATGGCGCAGTCGTCAACGTGGACGGCGATGATGATGGGATGTTCCCCAGCGCGGGTATGAAAAACGCCGGGGTCGACTTCGCTAACGCGGAACCCGAGATCAGCGAGGGTACGCTTGAGAGTGTCGTACCATTTCCGCCCGGCTTGCTTCAAGCCGTACAGTGACTTTTTGAGATGCTTGACTGTATCTTCGTCGCTGTCGTAGCCGGGCGGATTCTTCATGTAGATGTCCTCTTTCTCGCTGAGCTCTCCGTTGAGGTAGGCCCCGTTGAAGTCGAATGTGTCGATGTCCCAGTCCTGCTGCGCGGCTAGCGCGAGGATGGTGCGAAAAGTGGTGAGCTTGGCAACGGGGGAGTAAGTCTCGAAATAATCCGCCCCGTATACCTGTGTGAAGCCCCGCGCTACCAAACGCGCCTTGTACTTCTCGACGGTGCCATCTGCGTTGCGTTTGATGCGGAAGACCCATTTGCTCCCGACGATGTTGCGTCCGGAAGGGCGCGGCACAGTCTCCCAAGTGCCCGCGTCCTCGAGAGTCTTCATCTCGCGATCCATCGCTTGCTGCCACAAAGGCCAGTCAGAGCGAGATCGCGCCTCGTTGACCGTGCGCGGGTCGCCTTGCATGTCGCTGATAGCTTCCGCGATGAGAGGTGTGACGCCCGCGACGAACTCGCAGCCAGCGCCGAAGTCTGCGAAGTCATTAGCTAGAGTTGCTGCTGCTCGGGTCTTCTTCTTCCGTTTGATGTTTGGGCCAGGTTCTTCGTCTGCGGCATCTCCTCCTCCATCGGTGGTCCCCTCGCCCGCCTCCAGCCTCTTCCTATAATCGGACGGCCTGCTCTTGCGACTTGAAGTACGAGTCGGTTGAGCGTAGCTGGGTTGGCCGCCCGCTGCTCGAAATTTACTGCTCTTGTCCTTGTCCGCCGCCGGCGTCGGCTGATACTGGCCCGGCGGTGCTGGGTCCAGCTGGTCTTCGACGTCTTCTTCTTCGTCGTTCTCGTCATCCGACGGTGGTAGGGCGATGTCTTGGGGTTTAGGTGGAGCGGGTACTGGAATAGGAGGGAGAGCAGGAGGAAGTGAAGGTGGAGGGGGCGCCGTGGTAGTGGTAGTGACTGGTCCGAAAGCGGGCCCCGGGCCCGAGTAGACAGTGACAGTGGTCGGTGCGAACCTGACGTTCCGCTCGACCGAGATCGAGTTCTTGTTGGCCCAATAAATTCTGTGGGCGTGAGTGCTGTCGCTGTCGTACCCTACCCATCGTCCTTCGATGGCCCGCGCGTCCAGCTTCGAGCCTGTGTCAGTGTGAACCCAGACTTGCTGACCCCATTCGGGTACTCCAGCTAAGTTGGGTTTCGACCCATGAAGCCGTTCATACGGCGTAGTGTTGCCTAGAGCTCGAGTCGAAGTCCGGTTCTTGAGCCAAGTAGCGTGAAGAGTCGCCTCCCCCCAGAGATGTTTAGGGAGGCCGCTGTGATGCAGTACAGCGCGTATACGCTCCAGAAGGCGCCGGTTCAGCGACTCGGCCACTCCGTTGTGTTGAGGGGTGTTGTGCGTAGTCAACCTACGCTCCGTTCCCTGATCCTTGAGGAAACGATCGAAATCGGCACCCAGATACTCGCCTCCTCGGTCAGAGCGAAGCCTCTTGATCTTGACACCATGTTGAGTCTGAACCCAGGTAGCAAAGTCCTTGTATGCCTGGAGAGCTTCGTCTTTGGTGCGTAAGAGCCGAGTGTAGGTGTAGCGGGAGTAGTCGTCAGTAAAGGTGATATAGTAGCGTCGCCCGCCTAGAGTATTTAGCGGCGATGGCCCCCAGACGTCAGAGTGTATTTCTTCTCCAAAGGCACTTGCTGGCGCGGCCTCGCGCTCTTTCTTGATGGCCTTCCGGGTTGTCTTAGCGTACTCACAGGACTCGCAGTGGATGGGTTGTCCGTCGTCAATGAGAGAGATGCCATGTATTGCTTGAGTCCGCACGAGAGTGCGGATAGAGTCCGCTGCAATGTGCCCGAGTCGACGATGAAGCGTGCGAATGTCGATTACTTCATCAATCAGACCTGCGGCGCACACGTGCTCTACCCGGTACAGCCCGTTATGATTGGAAGGAATGATTCCCACGGTCTTCCCCGTGGGATTCTTGATCTTGCACGCGTTCCCCTCAAAGGACACGGCAAAGCCTGCTTTTGCGATGCGGCTTATAGATACGACTGTGAGGGCCATATCCGGGGCGTGGAGAGTGTCGCGAAGAATAACAGGGGTGAATGACTCGCCATTTGGTACCCGAATCCGCAGATCCCCCATACCGGTTGCAAAGAATAGGCGCTTATCAGCTGCCATAATAGGACGAGGGTCTATCGATCGGTAGGAAGTGAATTGGTGGCGGAATGGGGACATGTGGCACGAGGCACCGGAGTCGTAGAGTTCGCTCTCGGCCCGAGGTTTGCACGCGAAGCTGGCGACTTGAAGTTGTTGATCTTGATGTTGATCGACGACTTCTTCGATCGCTGCCCAGGCCTCCATCTCTGGCTGTACTTGCTGGTCAGCCGTCGCTGCTCCATCCTGGTTCTTTCTCTTTGGCCCTTGTCCTTCCTTTCCTCCACCCTTGGCCCAGCAATCGGCTCTCATGTGGCCGCGCTTCTTGCAATTGAAGCATTCTATGTCCTTCTTGCTCGTCTTGCCTTTGCCTCTTCTGCCAGCGTCGGCCGCAAGCGCTTCGTCTTGGGACTCTTTCGGCTTGCCGGCTTTGATAACGCGGCGGTCATACTCGTCAGTAACGAGACGGATTACTGTGTTGGGGGTGAGGTCGGTGTTGGTGAGTGATGCTGTGGTGGACATGGCTGAGGTGGTGGCGTCGTACGCCGCGGGAAGTGAGCCGAGGAGGATGGAGGCGTATTCCTCGTCAGGAATGGTCTTGCCCATCGCGGCCAACTGCTCGCGAAGGTTAGCGATGGTTTCGAAGTGAGTGCGTACGTTGTCCTCCTCCCCGCATTTCATCGTTTGAAGCTGCCGGCGAAGGTCCACAACTATCATCTGCGTCCGCCCCTCATACAAAGCCCTCAGCGCGTCCCAGACATCCTTGGCGCGCGTACTGGTCTTGATGCGGTTGAAGACCGAATCGGGCACAGAGGCTGCAATCGCCTGCTTGACTGTCGCCTCGCCGTGTGCCCATCGCACGGCCGCGGGAACTCCATTCACCGCGCCTGCTGCTGCGTAGGCTTGAGGCATAGTTAGGTTAGTGAGGTGGTCGGCAAGGATGCGCGATTCCATCGCCCAGACCATCCTGTCCCGGTAAATGACCCAGTTCGAGCCGTCCGCGGCCAACTTGGGAACGTTTAGACGTAGTTCGTCACTCATGACGTAGAGTATCGTAAAATAGGAATAAGTGTGCAAATAAATTCGACTCGAGCTCGTACTGGTTTCTTAGGCGCGGGGCACAGGGCCCATAACCTAGTATTCAAGTGACGAGTTGATTAGGTAACGCGTCACCCGAAAGTGCTCGCGCGAGAGGAAGTCGAAAATGAAGGAGTCGAGCGAAGCACGAAAAGATACAGTGGGCACACGGACGGTTTCGAGAACAGAAGATTTCGGATAGTCATTCGAGTCCAGAAACGATACAATTTATACTAGACCAGTAGTACAGGCTGTACAGTAGGAAACAATAATTATCACAAGACATCAGAGAAAGTATGAAGGCGTCGTCAAGACGCGCGGTCAGAAGACACAGATCGAGGCGCGGGGGACGTAACGACAGGTCAGGGGAATGAGATACAAAAGAGACCGAGACGGGAGGCGCAGTCGATGGAGGGGGATTGAGATGAATAGCACGGGAGGGTATGGCGTCGCCGCCCAATCATGTCGGGCTCGGCTTGCTCGCGCTGGGTCCGAAACGTATCCTAGGGGTAGCCATATGATAGACAGAGATGAAATAGGAAGGGAGATGGTATAGTAAGTGAGGCTCGAAGCCCCGGGATGTCCAAAGATTAGCCCGAGTATTTCACCCTACCAGCGTCGCACGCGTTGCTGGTCATCGGAGTGCCGGCCCGAAACGGTCCGGGCGGGATCACAGCGCACTTCAGCACTCTCCTCCCTCCTCTTCCAGCTCAGTGCCAGGTCTGATGCCTGCCACCGTATTTTCTCTCGTTTCTATTTGGACCACGACGAAGGAACACAGCAGCCTTCCGACGACGCGCTCTCCCAATGTCTGACGGACATGCTTCAAGTCCCAGGACGGCCTCCGACATACGTCATCATCGACGCTCTTGACGAATCCCCTAGCGTCTCGGGAATGCCGACCGCTCGTGAAGATGTGCTCCAGTTCCTGGAGGATCTCATCGGTTTACAACTTCAAAATGTACACATTTGTGTGTCCAGTCGCCCGGAGGTCGACATTCGCACCATTCTCGATCCTTTGGCACTGTTCCGTGTTTCACTCCATGAAGAAAGAGGACAAATGGAAGATATCTCGGGATACATCAAATCAGTCGTACACTCCGACCGAAATATGCGACGATGGACGACAGAGAATAAGCAACTGGTTATCAATTCACTGTCAGAGAAAGCGGACGGCATGTAAGCAATTCCTCCTGTGGTTTCTCTGGGTTGTCGCTTAATAAATGCTACAGGTTCAGATGGGTTTACTGCCTGTTGGACATCTTGCGTCGATGCTTCCCCGCGAGCATCCATACTGTTTTGGACCACTTGCCGAGGACGTTGGATGAAACATATGAACAAACGTTACACCGAATCGACGAAGAGAAAAGACAGTTCGCTCACCGACTCCTCCAATGTCTCGCAGTATCTGTTAGACCACTTCGCGTTGAGGAGCTTGCCGAGATTCTGGCAGTCCGGTTCAATGCAGGAACAATCCCACAGTTCAACACGGGCTGGCGACTAGGCGATGCGGAAGAAGCTGTACTCTCTGCGTGCTCCAGTCTTGTCACCATCGTCAATGTGAACGGGTCTCGAATCGTTCAGTTTTCCCACTTTTCCGTAAAAGAATTCCTGACATCGGATCGCCTTGCCGCGGCGAGCAATGATATCTCTCGCTACCACATCGTCCCTCACTTGGCACATGCCACTTTCGCGCAAGCCTGTCTCGGCGTCTTACTTCAGCTCGACGACCGCGTAGACAAAGACAGCATTAAGAACTTTCCGCTCGCCGATTATGGTGCACGACACTGGTTCGAACACGGCCAGTTCGGGGACGTTTCATCGATGATTTGGGATTCCGCGGAACGTTTGTTTGATCGAGAGAAGCAGCACTTCTCCGCATGGGTATGGATATACGACATCGACGACCCCTGGCGAGAACCCATGTCTACGAAGCACCCCGAGCGACCAGAGGCACCCCCATTATATTATGCCATACTTTGTCGTCTCCGCTGGCTTATAGAGCGCCTGATTTCGACCTACCCACGGGATATTGATGCAAGAGGAGGGTATTACGTGACGTCATGGATCGCAGCATTTGACATCGGCGACATCGACGTTGCATGCTCACTTCTTCGGCTTGGTGCTGACGTAAATGTCCTACATGCTGGGGGGACTAATCCACTCCACAATGCAACACTGGCCGGACGCGCTGACATGGTGCGGTTGTTACTCGAGCACAACGTAGATGTCGACCTCCCAACGTACGAGGCTAGTCACTTGACTCCGTTGGCATTGGCTTCCGTTGTTGGTTCATCGGAGATATCACGGCTACTAATCCAGGAAGGGGCGGATGTGAACTCTCGAAACTCGGACGGCTGGACCCCACTGAATATAGCATCGGATAACGGACATTTGGACGTCGTTCGGCTCTTAATTGTCAACGGTGCAGACGTAGATTCCCCCAACAATAAGGCCTGGACCTCGTTACATTTAGCAACCAGAAATGGCCATCTTGCCATCGTGGAGCTCCTTCTCGAGCGTGGCGCAGATTTCAACATATGTAATGACGACGGGAAGACGGCCTTGGACCTGGCATTCGACAATGGACAACTCGAGGTTGCGAAATTCCTATCCGGACACATGGTGTCTCTGGATTGTGTGGTGAGGCCATCTGCGTCAATCCTCCAACCACAATATAGGCCCCCTGCCACCGTCCAGCCCGTGCAGACACGTAGAGAAAATGCGAAACCCTCCGATGACGAGCAGCCCCAGCTGTACACTGCGTCAGAAAATGGACAGCTTGACATCGTACGGTCGTTACTTGACCGTGGTTCAGATGTCAACGAAACAAACATCCGTCGCTTGACCGCGTTACACGCAGCGTCGGCCAATGGGCAACTCGAGGTGGCAAAATTGTTGATTGAGCGCGGAGCGTACGTCAACTCGCGAACCAGAGGCGGTCGGACCCCGCTGCATAATTCGTCGGCGAATGGGTATCTGGAGGTCACGCGATTGTTACTCGATCATGGTGCTGATGTGAACACAATACCGAGGTCCCGGTCGACCGTGTTGCATGAGGCGTCGTTGTTGGGGCACTTCCATATTGTCCTGCTCTTAGTAGAGCGTGGTGCAGATATGGATGTTCGGAATGCTAATGGGCGGACTCCCAGACAAGAAGCGATGGTACATGGAGAGAACAGGATCGCAGAGTTCTTGTCAGAATCGGAGCGTACTAGTACATACATGTGAAGCGCATATTTTAGAGGACAGGCAGTTAGCACCATACAGACAGTTTTTACCCAATTTCGCATCACTGAATCACACTGATACGACTCTGAGAACTACCAGAAGGTATGACTTTGTTCGGGGTGTTCCGAGTCGGAATCAGAATTAACTTCGGATGTCCCGCCATGGGACTAGGGAATGGGGTCGGTGTCGGTTAGACCGGTGACCGTCTGTATATGAAGGTAAACCTGGTCACGAGCCTAGGTGTCGGTGTGAACGGGGCGGCAGTGCCACTCGGAAAGGGACGCAATTTTGATATTTCTCGGCCCCAGAAACATGCGAGTATGGCACTAGTAAGGCACATGGATCAGAAATTGAGCGAGCTCTGTCACCTCTGCGTGCTGGCACGGTGCTGCCCACTGGCCATTGGCCCCTGGGCCTTGGAAATACCAACTTGGGTTCCCCGCAAAGCCATTGCTCGGGGGACGTGTGACCGACCCCTCCTGATGAGACACGAAAGACACGAATAGCCTCAGGATTGCCTCATATCGTCGAATTGTGTGTCTGGATAGTGGATGCAGGAATCGGTACCATACTTGGCTTAGTCTTGGCTTACAGTGCGCTCTTCGGCGCACCCGGGCCGACGTCATCACTACAGAGTATGATCCACATCCACGTCAGTGGCCGCGCCGTACCACTGCGGCAACTACCAAGGATCGTATGTAAGGATGCGCTGAATGCTCCGTTATCTTTTCTTCCCATCTTCTTCTCCCCACTCTTCCGATGTCTTGAAGATCTCCCGAATACACTTGGTTCAAGTTCCTAGTTCTGTCCCTGTTCGACTTACAGTCGAAATTGTCATAACGCATAGCATGATAATGCATATTTTTAATAACGCATAGGGTTAGGGCTCTGAATCATTGAATACATAGGGAAGCGCCGGTGAAATTGCATAATGCATAATGCATGGAGAGTTGGCCATCAAATATGCGTTATTGAGCCCGAGTGTGCCTCTGAAATTGCTCATCGTGACTCAGAATTTTCACTTTTCTTACATTTTCCTTTGGCCCAACATGCCCATTGACCCTTGCATTGACCAAACTCGCAAATTCCGAGCCAAACTTAGACCATATGCCTCAAAGGGCTGCACAAGAGGCCGCAGCTGAAAACGGCGCAGTTGAAGTGGGCCCGGGACGAGCCAATGACGGTGGTGGAAGCCGAGCTTATGGAAGCAGTTTCAGAACTCAAAACTCGCCGCCACATTTTCGGGCCACTTCCGAGTCTTGAGGCCTATTGAGGCATCATATGAACTTTCCAAGGTTTTGAGGAAATTTGAGGCCCAGCTGAGGACAATGGATTTGCGAATGAGCACCCAGCAGAGGCTGGATGGGTGGCTTGAAGCTGGTGCATCGTCGTTGTCGCTGTAGACGCTTATTGATTGCTTGCTGCGGCACTGTATGCGGAAATTCCCGGGCCGTGGGAAAACCGTGGTCTTGCATATTTCTGATAACGCATAGCCTTTTGGGGCTGAATCACGTTATGCGTTATGACAATTTCGACTGTATGTGTTTCTCGACAAAACGTCAGGTTTTCAGCGCCTTTGCCTCGCCCACCCGATCTCCCACCCAAACAAGTCTTTGCGAGACCGAACTAACACCTTCCATGTCGTTTCGGTCGATCCTTGATGCGGCTCTTGTGAACTACAGCAAGCAGGTTGGGATAGATCTGGCTATGCGCCCATTGGCGACGGCCTCCGATCCTGCGATTCTCACGAGGACACCATCAAACTACTGGAAGACAAAGCCAACGCATTTAGAGACTTTCGCAGCGGAAATCGAAACTTGAAGTTGCTCAACTGTCTTAACCCTGTAGTCCACGTTGTCCATGCGTTATCTACTGTTCTTGGCGCGTCCATTACTGGCACCTTAGTGAGTCAAAATATCCTCGTTCGTTCCGTTCTCACAACTTATGTACCGTTCGGACCAGCAAGCGATATTTTCTGGAGTGGAGTGGATGTTCTCATCGCGGTATGTATCCCATTACATCCTCGAACTGCATCGTCATATCTGGATACCGCAGGCAGCCAGTGGCGTCAGCTCGAGCTATGGTGCACTCGTCGACTTGCTTGAATGCCTCGGAAACTTCCTCAAACGCCTTCGTACCTACACCGGTCTCCCCTTGAGTCCTTCGATGCTCGAGATCAGCATAAAGATAATAGTTGAATTACTTTCCGTGCTTGCTCTCGCTACAAAACAGATCAAGCAGGGCATATTCGGTAAGTGGATCCACCTTTTTGATAAGCGAATGCTCAACATTCCGCAGAGAAGCTGCTAGGAAAAGGCGAGATTGAAGGCGTCCTACGCAGGCTGGACCATCTCGCCCAAGAGGAAGGTCGAATGACTATAGTCCAGACGCTCGAAGTGGTCAACGGACTTGTGAATAATGTCGAGGTGGTCATGAATGGTACGCAGACTTTTTCAGCCGGGAATGAACGTTCCATTGATGAGTTGCCTCCGTAGATGGCGAGGCATCAGTCGACGGGATCTGGAAGGCTTTGGGTGAGCTTGTCATGTTCTAGAATCGGCGTCGCTAATCATGACGGCATATGTGATGGCACAGATTGCGAACGATATAAACAAGACGAAGCGTTAGTTATTTGATTCATGATATCATCATTTCCCCGTGGCGCTAAAACTAGTCGCAGGTGATCGCTTGCAAAGGGAGCAAGAAAGGGAGTACTGAATTAGGCTCACCCCTCCGGATCCGTCGCCGAACTACAACATTGCGCGTGAATCCATCAAGATGGAACTGTAACTTGGTTCTACGTGGGAGCTGTCGTCGATGAGTGGAATGCGAAGAGCTCCCTGTTGTGGATTCACGGAAAACGGGCGTTTGCAACATTTGCCCCGTGATTCATTTCCCTCGCCGTAGCGGGTTCCGGAAAAACTGTTTTGACGTACGCGGGGTTTTATCGCCTTCGATTTTGGATATTCACGCACTCATCTAGGTCTACAATTATCCGAGAAATCGACAGGATGCGCAAGGCTGGACCGGCTATGATAGCTTACTTTTTCTTCGACTTGAAGGACACTCAAAAGCAACACCGACGTGGTCTTCTCTCCTCCTTTTCCAGCTTAGCGCCATCACTTCGTTTTAATAGTGCAGTGCGGGACCAAAGTCCTTAATATGTCCACTTTATGCGTCGCAATTATATTCCACGCACCTTCAAATTGTCTGATCTAGAGTCTGGTTCTGGGTTTTGTTTTAAACTTAGCACGAGAAGCAAAGAAAGGTAAAACGTACATCACAGCTGGTAGCCCCGCGCCGTGTATGCTGTCTGGCCTAGTCGCGGCCAGCGGTGACCACGAAAACCGAATGAACGGAAGCGTTTAATTCCTACATTGGTGTACACAAAATACGGTTACAGACGCAGTCACAGTGCATGAGAAAACGAGAATGGATACTTCAGAATGTAACTCGTAAATATGTGGATGGAACAAAGGACGCGTATGATCATCCGTGCCATGCACCACATGACCATTAATCTTCCGCGATGTTGGTCGCCGGAACTTCCAAATCCTGACCGGAGTTACATAGGAAGATCCCCTTAAAGGCATGGCTTCCATAGCCATCGAGGTAAAGCTCCTGACTCAGTGACGAGATCAGCCGGGACACCTGCGTGCCTGCTGGAGGAGAGTCGTGCATTAGCAAACACATCCTTAGTACGAACATAGACAGTAGCAACTTGAATCCCTACCGTGCGTCCTTGATGAGATCACTTCGCATGTGTTCAAACTCAACACCTTGGACAACACCGAGTTGCTGGAAGTGGCGGAGCATTTTGATATGTGTTTCGTATGCAGTCTGAAACTCCACCTCCTTCCATCTGGTCTCCTTGCGTATGCCATCAGCCCACTCGTCAATACAGCATTCGATCTGATTGAGGGCGTGAGAATCCGTGACCATCGAACTGTAACGTAGCCCTTACCAGCGTAAGGATAAAGGCGATAGCTGGGATGGGCATCGGGGAAAAGTGCTCATGAAAGATAACCCCATTGTCTTCTCTGTTCCGAAACCACATAATGTTGATAGCCTTTTGGATTGCAGGATGCTGGTATGGGTAGTGACGGCTCTCACCGGGATTATGTTCCTAATAAGGGTCAGTGAATTATAGCTAGTAATGAAGTGGGACGAACACGGAAGACAAAAGACATGTTAAACAACAACGCATGAACAAGAAACTTGTTTCTGTCAGCGATGTTGGGTGAATGCCTCTCGTCGAAGTCATAGAAAAAGTCCACGGCATCCGTGATCGTCTTCTTCGCATTGATGAACAGTTCTATGTTGCTGTCTGTGAGCTGGAATACAGATTAAGGGTATACCGCCTCAGTGGAAATGGGACTTGCCAGCTCATATGGGGTAGACGAGTTAGGAATGACTCCCGTCTTTTCACACGCTTCGTGTCACACCTCCATTGCCCATTCACTCTTCATCTGGGGAGTGGGGAACGCGTCTTTGCAAATCACATAAACTCTGTAAACAGATGGAGCAACGGCAGCCACGCGGTCATGGTCAGAAACCTCTTCTCGTTGATGAAGCGGATCACAGTCAGACTCAAGTATTGGGAAATATTAAATCTAACTAACCAGGTATTGCCAGTGACGATGAAACGGGTCTTTGCGCGGTAAAGTTATACCCGGCAATGGCCTTGGCGAATTCTCTCTGTAATAAGAGCAATGAGACAAACACAAAGAGAACACAAAGAGTTACAGGTGGGGAGGAAACAAACCTCGATAGCATAATCTGCGAGCCTGGCAACCCTGCGAGATTCTCGACCACGTAGAAACTTTGATTGACCCCATTGAAAATCCAGCACCGATTCTTCCGGGCTATCCGACATTAGCGGCAAAGTAAGTTTGATATATGAGTGCGAAGACTTACTAGTACAGAGTATTGTCCCCAATGACTTCGCTAACAGGATCGCTGGTGTCGATTGCCACCCATCTTTCGGAGGCCAACCCAAGGGTCTCAGCTACCGGTTTCTCGTGATCTCGCTGCCCAGTCTGCATTCGGAAAAACTTGAATCCGACGGGCCTAGACAATTGGATAGTAAAGATGGAGAGGCGAGAGAGAAGTGAGAGGATCGCGGTGAAGCAAGTGTAGCAAAAGGAATGGCCAGCGTAGGTCATGGTGATGGGCCGGGGCTGAGATACATTCAGGGGTTATCAGTACAATAAAGTATAGCAGACATGAATGCGAACCTTTCACCAAGTGATTCTATCCCCCACGATTTCGAGGTCACTAGGGCTGATCACCGACTCGGCTTCTGAGCTTAAGGCACGGGCTTCGGTCAATCGTTCGTCAACTCGCTTCTCCTGGGGCCATTTTTCGAGATGGCCCAATACCCCTGACTCATAGAAAGCGCTAGAAATGGAATGGTCGGCATATAGCGAACCAGAAGATAGGTCACGTGAGCCAACATCGTAGTATTTTATACGTGTACTGTCCACGTTGTCGTAATGTACTTCGCGGCTTGAACGAGTTCTCGCTGCTGCGCGGTGTTGCCATCAGCTCCTGGACCGAGAGCCGCATACATACGGGCTCGGCTACAGGCGTGGGGTCGGCCATGCGCATCGAGGGCCGCTTCGGCCTTAGCCCCGAGGACACCCGGTAACTCCCGCGCGTGCGTCACGGCCGAGGAGGTGCCACACAGACACCCCGCGAGACGGCGGCGCGTGTGGGGTACCGCCGGCGCATGGGGTCTGGTCTGGGCATGGCAATAGGGGTCAGGCTCGGGGATGGGAATGGGTGTCGGCTGTGGCAGTGCTGGCAGGAAATGGACCCTGTCTCGGTACTGGTCGGCAGCAGAACACCACGAGGATGGCACAAGGCATCATGTATCACGAGTTTCGGACCAACTCTAGCTAGGTGCCCTCGGGCTGGCCATTGGCAATGGTAATCCAGACTGTTGCGCCGCAGAGCCAAGGCGTCCTTGGAGGTGCGTTCGATCGTCTACTGAGACTTGAGAGGGTCTTTTGGCCGAAAAGGTCAAATCTCGTTTTGTACATAAAGGATTCTGTGCGGTTGATTGGACGTAGAGTATCATATATTGACACATTGAATGGATGTCCTTGTGGATGTCGTAATAATTTTGTCGTGATACAATAGGGCAATGGGTTGCCCTTAAGTTACGCTACCCCATTTTGCTATAACCCGTCCAAGGCGGAGGGTTCGAGTACTGTAGTTCCTGACTCGCAGACCTGATACTGTACATGGGCAAGACACATGTTGCAGAGGGACGATAATCAGTGCCCGACCGTGAGAAAGTACCGTGTATGGGGTGCGTGCCTGAAAAGGGTAAATCCCGAGCAGTCCCTGTGCTGTCCTCTTCACCACGCCATCACATCTGTATCCGTGACTCCTTCCACTCTCTCCCACTTCCCCCCTTGCCAGTTCACTCTTCCCCTCCCAGTCACAGTGCTTGTCCAGTTTCCCGATGTCGTCACGCCCAAAACAATCCATGTCCGAACTCAAGCTTCGCCGCCTCCTCGAGCACAACCAACGGCTGCGCGAGGATCTCGGCCGCCCACGCATACGCGTAAGCGAAGCGAGCGCAAGCCTCATAAGATACTGCAAGACAACCACAGATCACCTCGTCAGTTTCTCTCTCTTTCGTTCCCTCCCAAACCCCAATTCTATCGTCTCCTTTTTCATGTTCATCTCCACCCATCTTTCTTTCCCAATCAATCTTCTCCACTTTGCAGCTCTTCCTTCCCTCTCTATCTTTCTATCGCTCTTCCACTCTTGCTCGATGAGGTAGGACTCTCGTACTGATGTTGTTTTGTGCGTATATTTGCAGGTTCCGTCGGTGTGGGGCCCCATCGGCAAGAACGAGGACCCATATGCGCCACAGACCCGCGCTGGGTGCTGTACCGTGCAATGAAAATATTCTGTTACCACCGTCACCTCCCCCGCCCCCGCTCCGAAGCGAGAGGGTATCATTTTTTTCTTTCGCATTCGTCTACAAACAAGTTACCACCGGCATTTTTGCCTCGCATCTCGCCGCCCCTCACCCCTTGGTCTCTCCGAGACGAGGACTGCCCCAGCCCCAGGCCCCACTCCCCTCTGCCGGCTCTTCCTTCCACGTGTAGGAATACATCCAAGATACAGCACAGACACAGCTTACATACATACATCTCCGGCGCACGCATACATCACCACCACCACCGCATACTCCATGCCGCAGACAGGCATACGTCGCCCTCCCTTTTCTCGCTTTCTTCGTCTCTTACTTACGCTCTCTCAATCTGCTTGCTTTATCTATCTATCACGTCCGGTCTTTTCCGTTTATTTTATCCTGTTCTGTTTCTTCGTCTCTCGTCATATTATTCCTCCCTGTCGCTCACTTTTTTGTTTGTTTTTACCCCTCCCCCTCTTCCCAATATGGCATTTCTGTCTGCTTCGGCTCGAGTTTTGTTGTATATACACCTTTTCCCCCGTGTTGTTACACAAGGTCCAAGTTTTTTTTTTGTTTTCTTTACAGGATTTTGCAGCCGAAAGAATATGATGGATGCGCCGCGCGTCTGCCTACCCCCCACTAACTCCACCTGTTCGTAATCGTATGTGTGGGACCTCTGAGATGCCGTGTATCTCCTTGGTTACTTATACCGCGATCATTCTTCTGTATGTGTATATTCAGTGTAAGCAGTAAGTCAGAAGGTCGACTAATGGGGGTGGGACAGTACCGATACCCTCGTGGGATCCCCACACATGGTGTGCCAGTGGATGGGCACCCGGCCATCATCCAGAAAATCAACCCACCACACAATGCCATTCACTATTTGTGCCCATTTGATCTGATGGCTGGCTGACCCAGACCAAGGATGTAGAAAAATGAGCGCCTCTGAGGGAATCCTGACGAATCAAAGCAAAAAAAAAATACCTCTTCAGGCTGATTTGTTTGCCCGCGCCGGAACACCCAACACACCTGCATTCCCGCTGGCGGCGCCGGCACATCTCACGGACCTACATCAGAATCCCATTTGCCGTTACTATTTTGTATCACTGTAGCACCTGATTGGTCACGACCGAAAGGGCGAGCGAATAGGAAAGAGGAAAGCGGAGCGACTGGGAAAACCGAAATTGCTTTGTTAGAAGGAACTTCGCGGAGTGCGGGGGTCCGTGTGGGGACTCCAAGTTTCCCCCGGAGTGGCAATTGGTCCGCAGTAATATGGTACGAATCGATGCGAGGGTCGGTCTGTATTACGTAACAGAGGCGCCCAAGTGCACGGAAGTGGAACGGCCCGGACCGGAGGTGGAAAGGTCAAAGGTATCCCGGTCGGCGCCAGCATCCCCAGGTTGCGCCACCATCAACAACTTTTGAAGACGACAGACACGGAGCTAGCCTCCTCCGAGACACGTTTGCTTTTACATGTAGCGGCCGTTTCTTACCTTCTATTAGTGTTGGTGGAGCGAGTCGTTCGTGCACACCGACACGGATTCTCCTTTGCTTCGCAGGTGGCGTATTCACGCACCCCTCCCCCCGTGCTCACCGGGACAGTCCATGTTTATATTGATTGGAAAGGCAATTAACCCCCGATACTACGAACGTCACCGAGGAAGATCGGCGATTGACACTTCACGATCCACGATCCACGCCTCGAGAATACCCTACCCGACCCTCAACGGCCTCAACCTTTTGCTGGAAACGTTGAGCCCAACAGTTGAGGTTTGTACCAGAGGAGTCGCCCATGCCCTCACAATTCTCTTTTGGGCCCTTGGTTGCTCGTCGAGGGACCTCCTGGTCGGTCGCGCGCAGGGATTTAGACGAGTTCGCGTTCGCGCGTCCGTGTCAGTCATCCATCTACATGCGAGCGCTACCACTAACGGACTTGACTTCGGCGTGTACGCAGGGAATCCCCCTCCGATCTCGGTTGTATACCAGAATGCAAAATCCTCGCGCAAGCAAAGCCCGCATGCTCGTCTCGTTCTTAACATGGAGGACCTCCGACTGGTGTGCGTGTATATGTATAATTACAGGAAACAGAGAGTCAGGCCTGTCAATAACGTTTGGGTCTTCTCGGATCGGAGCCACTCTTAGCTTGTTACTCGGTCGAGCTTACGGATACCGGCACGTCTCCCACGAAGCCGTCTAAACTTGCCGCCCCGATACGATACAGTGAATGTGGACGATCCTCAACGAGGCAGACCGGACATGGCAAAACCTTGTCTACAAATAGAATGTCTTCGGGTGAGTGGTTTGGGTTACGGGATACCTGCGAGGACGCTCCAGATCTCGCTCGGGTCAGGACAAGAGCACCATGGGCGGAAATGATTCTGTTGAGCGTTCGGCATGAACTTTGTGCGTCGTGGACTACCTGCTTGTATGATATGAGTCAGGAAAATGTGGCCGTACGAAAGTATAATGACAATGAGGGATAGGACCTCTTCGCAGGGTTCTCTGTCTTGGCACTTGAGCGATCACCATGAGCGGAGCGAGGGCAGAGAATAGCGATCCATGTTTGGGGACGGTCCAGGCCCTGCCTGAGAGTCAATTTGGCCTGTGAGCTGTTTCGTCTGTCTCACGTTCGTCGAGTCGTACACGTGGTTAATGTTTGACCCAGGGACCGCCCGAAAGAACACCAATTACTCTACTCGGCGACCCCCGTTGCGGCATCTCCTCGGTACTGGTAGTATGTTGCCGTGCTGGCATTTTCAGCACCACAAAGTCAACGCGCAGATGGCGAATGGTCGACGGTGGTTTCAAGTCCCGTGGTGGGACGCAGAGAGTTGACATATTGTATACACATGTATCTGTTCGTTTCCCATCTGGCTCTGCGCTCAGATTGAGATTGGAAAGACGGGTAAGCACCTTTATTGTTATTCCTTATTTTGGGGAAGGGCGGGCAGACACCCGAAATATGGGGGTCACGCCGACCACGAGAGTTGGAGGCGGGAAGATTGCCACTGGGTGAACATCTGGCCGAGCCTGGATGTCGTGCATCGAGTCCCCCGCACTCGGTGATACTGTACAGCTATACCCGAGACAGGACGTCATTTTTGCTGTTCGGGTTCAGACAGAGAAATGGGAGCGTTTGCGCACGTCTCCAGTCTGCCTGCGGTGACGGTGGAAAGCTGCACGGAAACGATGTCATACTAAAGTCCGTCACTTTGATTCACCGTGCCAGCAGCGATGGCGAAGCTTGCTTGTTTTGTCAAGCACTGGCATTCATTGTGGACGTCCGGTAATGCTGGCGTGTCATGGTCGCTCTTATACTCGCGTCGAGCCTGTAGCGCAGAGAGGTGAGTATCACGGTAGCGACTTGGATGGCTCAGAGATTTCCCCGTACGAAGCGCCAAGCCCGAACACTCGGGCTAGCTGGGGTTAACAAGTAGTGTACCACCAGCAGAGGAGCTATGCAGTGCTATGGTTTGAGAGATTTCCCACAAAGGGGCGTTGAGTGGGAGTGGGAGTACCAGTCTGAGAGATTGATAATCAATCAGGTACACCCGAGGCATTAAAAACATTAGATAATCTAACGAGTTCACGGTAATCAAGACAATGATTATCTCGTACGCACGCGTTTACTGATGAAGAGGCTTAGGGCCTGTTCGGTAAACACTTTCTCGCGTGAGACATGGGCCAAGCCAAAAACAATGTTTGAATTAATTGAGAATGAGAATGTGATGCGTTCGGCAAACCTTGTGTCACGAGAGACTGAGAAATGAGAATGAGAATCTCCCCGCCAACCAGAAAAAGAGGTCTGACCTCTTTTTCTTTTGCCTTTCTCTGTGTCGAGAGTGTCTGTGACCACCCGCCTTACAATATATCGGTGCGGGAGTGACGCAGCACTGACCACTGGCACACAGGACAAAAGTGATAGATGGTGAAATAAAATATATTTGATGATAACGTAGTAAGGGAATCACTATTAGTGATTTCCCGGCCTGGCTTGGCCTGAAAGCCCAGCAAATGGCCTGGCTTTTGATGGCTCAGGCCCAGAAAGTCAGCAGCCCGGGCCACTATTCATGGCCTCTAAGAGCTTAGGCCCCGGTTGGCCCGCAAGCCACAGCTTCATATGTTGTCGGCCTGGCAGGCTCACAAGCCATGGCCTGTATGTCTCATTAAGACAAATTATAGTATAGTAAAAGCTTGAACACTAATATAGACCATGACAAAGTAGATGCCCCACAGGCCCGTGTCACAGTATAAGATTGAGAAGGACATGTACAATCACTAGGGAACGCGACTAAGACGCGCAGGATTTAAGGAGCGGCCGTGGTCGCGCAGGCCTCTGCGGAGCGCGAGATCTCGTATATGTGTTCGGGGCGATCGTAGACACGTTGGTGTCAAAGGAATAAAGCCGCACGCGAGTGCAACGAGGTCGGGAGAGGGAGTGGTGGGCTACATAGAGCCCCATTGGGTTGGGTGGTTGCAAGCGATCAGAAACAGTCATGCATGCTTCTGCACGATGCGAAACTTCGCCCAGATGGCCGCCTTTGTCAGTAAAGTGTCGAGCCTGAGTCGCTAAGGCCACGTGCGAGTGCAGCATGCTGGGTAATATAAGGGACACTGAGCTCTGAAACACAAAGGGTGAAGTCTGTACTATTACTCGAAAACGTAGTCGTAAGGTTGTAAATACATGAGGTATATACTAGGGAAAGTGGCTAAGGAATGTGGGTAAATCAACTAGGCAAGGGGAATGCTGAAACACATTGGAAGTGCAGTTGGATGGGTGGGGGAACAGTGTGCTTGCAGAGCGCGGGAAAGCGGTGAAGCGCGTGGGAAAGCAATGCTTGAGGAGAGTACACAGAGCGCAGGAGAGTGCAGGGAGGTGTGGGTGAGAACAGGTGAGCAGAAGTGACTAGAAGCTGTGAAAATTGAGTTTTCATCAGCCAGGAAGAGTGGAAGAGTGCAATCGTATGGCAATGTTGATAGTGTCACATGCGACACGGCCCACCAAATCCGAAGCCAAGGCCACAGGCCATGGGAATGGCTTACCAAATCCAAAGCCGAGGCCACAAGCCACTCTGGGCCACTCCGTGGCTCAGGCTTGGCCTGGCCTCTGATGTGTGGCTTAGGCTGGCTTCTGGCCTGAAAGCCAAGGCCGGGAAATCACTAATCACTATTGTAGCCAGACATCCCATTGCTTGTTCCATTGCCTTCCATCGTCGCAGTTGTCGTCGACGCATGCCAGTGGTTGTCATTATTGCTGTCATCACCTGCATTGTCGTCTTCATCATCGTTGCTCGCTTCGTCGCCTTGCGTTTCCATGGTCGCGGTTATTGTTGTTGCATTGTTGTTGCCTTGCTGCCAGCGCCATAGTGGCCTCTGTCATTGTTGTTTCCAGCTGGCCTCATGGCATGACTCCGGACTTGCACGCTGTGTTGATTTGATGTTATGGTGGGATTTTGCATGGCGTCATGGCACTGTGAGGGCTTGCACACCATGTTGTGAACTTGTGATGGTGTTGCGGTGTGGCGTCATAATGGGTTTTGTGCACCATGATGCGCATGATGGGGTGGAGGTGGGGGCAGACTCCCTGTGTGGCGAAGAGATGTTGAGGGTCACAAGGTCATGCTTTGTCATGTAATGAGACAATTTAAAACAATGTTTTTATTTTTGTATGTAAATGCATTCGGAGGTCCTGGCTAATTAAAACAATGTTTGCAACAGTCTCTGTTTCCCCTTGTGACCCTCAACATCTCTTTGCCACATGGGGAGTCTGCCCCCACCTCCACCCCATCATGCGCATCACGGTGCACAAAACCCATTATGACGCCACACCACAACACCATCACAAGTTCACAACATGGTGTGCAAGCCCTCACAGTGCCATGACACCATGCAAAATCCCACCACAACATCAAATCGACACAGCGTGCAAGTCCAGAGTCATGCCATGAGGCCAGCTGGAAACAACAATGACAGAGGCCACTATGGTGCTGGCAGCAAGGCAACAACAACGCAACAATGATAACCGCGACCATGGAAACGCAAGGCGGCGAAGCGAGCAACGATGATGAAGACGACAACGCAGGTGATAACGGCAATAATGGCAACCACTGGCACGTGTTGACAACTGCGACGATGGAAGGCAATGGAACAAGCAATGGGATGTCTGGCTACAATATTGATTCCCTTACTACGTTATCATCGAATATATTTTATTTCACCATCTATCACTTTTTATCACTTTTGTCCTGTGTGCCAGTGGTCAGTGCTGCGTCACTCCCGCACCGATATATTGTAAGGTGGGTGGTCACAGTCACTCTCGACACAGAGAAAGGCAAAAGAAAAAGAGGTCAGACTGTTGAAGTGTGGTGCGCTCACAGCCGCAACACGTCGGCGTCGGAGGACGTTTCATGAGAACATTTCATTCTATACTTTAGGTAGCTTAGCAGTACCTACCAGTAGCTACGATCACTATGATCGTGGGTGTTTTGATCAGAGACATTCCCCTGCTCTAACATAGCTCAGGGTCTCGTTTTCGCGTTTGGGTCTAACAGGAAACAGGGTACTGTACTTTATTCACGTGTATTTACTTACTGTTCTCGATGTACTTAAGCACGCGTTGTACGCACTGGCACCCCAGCTTTCTTACGCTTCGCTGGTGTGCCAGGCAAGTAACTTTCTCTCTCTAAATATAAAGCTTTCTTACGCTTCGCTGGTGTGCCAGATTCGCCCTTACTCTGCGCTGTTGCGTCAGGTTATGGGCCCTGCCCTTCGCAAGTGAATAGACAAGACTTTCGCTCACTCTTACTCTCTCAGTTTGTGAGTACGCTTTGCTCGACTCCTCTCCGACTCGGGATCACCTCTGCGTGTTGGTGCGCATGTGTCCTGAGGCCCGTGCTGGGGCCTAACCCGCCTTGCTCGACTCGCGTTACGGACCCCAGGCGTGGGGAGACGCGCGAGGAGAAACCTCCAGCTCTGTGCGCATTACTTTATACATATCTTCTTTTTCCGGGTTTTCGTCCCGATTTGTTAGGCGGGACCGGGGGAGCCCGGTCCGGCTATAGGCCCGGATGAACGGTTGGCCGTTGCTGCCCATTAAGTTGGGAGCGGTTTTGGGGTGTCAAGGCCGGGTGGTAGTCATTCCACCGAAGCTCTTGCCTCTGTTACAACTGCGCCACGCTAGAATTATTAGTAATAGCTACATAAGGGCGCGAGTGGTCTGGCCGCTGCCGGCGGGGTCACTCCCTGTAGGCACGCCTTTCCAACGCGTTTCCTTTTTCCATGCGCCTTATGCGTTAACCAAGGACTCCCCCAAACAGCACGGATGGCAGGGATTCAAACCTGCGTCTCCGTGGAACCTGCTGTGGGTGGCTCCTCCTTGGCATGGAACCCCTAGGTGCCTATGCACGTGCCGTCGCCGGGATCGCCTCGTCTTTAAAAAACAGCGCTTCCTGGCTCACGCGCATGCATCCTAGTGGGATAGTATTATTATTAGTATTTTACTTAAAAAGTCGCACATCTGGAGGCAGGACGCGATAAGCGTTCTGGCCGTACAGTTACACGGGCTGGAGATGGACTTTCCTACGTCTTGCCTCCTTTCACACTGTCGCTGATAGCTCCTCGGTGACAGAAAACCATCCCACTATTATGGCATCTGGTACTCCTGCTTCGGGCACTGGCTCTACTGGCACCGGCGGTTCCGGCGGTTCTGGAACCGGAACTGGCTCTGGTGGCTCAGGTAGTAGCGGGCCCTCTTTGCCAAGTGTCTCGGCTAGTCGGTTGAAGACGGCTGCGTCCAGCACGTTCACCATGCCTCCGGGCATGCATCTTGAAGCTTTGTCCGGACAGAACTGGCCGGTTTGGTCGGGGCTTCTGAAGGTGATATTGCAACTGAACGAAGTCGACGCGATACTGTATTATTCGACTCTTCCTACTGGTGTCGACGCGGACGACTGGGAAGCTATCCAGAAGAAGACTATGGCCTACTTGCGCATCTATTGCGCGGCCAACGTCTTTTCCACGGTGGAATCAAACACCGACTTCCCTACGTTCAAGGACAAGTTCGATCGCCTTGAAAGCTCTTACGGCGGTGTCGGCAGCACTGCAGTCTTCAACCTTTGGATCGAGCTTACTCAGGCTCGACTCAACGACAACTCCCCTCTCGCCCCTCAGCTAGCTAAGCTAAATGAGGCTCGCGTCAAACTCGCAAACGCCAGTATGGGTGTCTCTGACATCCAATACTGCCTCATCCTCCTCAATGCTCTTCCGAAGTCTTATGAGGTTGTAGCGTCGACTCTTCTTGCCTCGGGTCCGGCGACCGCCCTTCAGTATAACGAGATCACAGCTCGTATTCTCAACGAAGAGGGTAGGAAGTCTGGTCCATCGGCCTCTCTCAACGCGGCGCGCGCTCCCGTCAAGTCCGGTAAGAAAAAGAAGAAAGATCACTCGAATCTGACCTGCCATTACTGTAACAAAAAAGGTCACATTCAACCGGACTGCCGCAAGAAGAAGAAGGACGAGGCCGAGAAAAAGAAGAAAGAGGATGAGAGCGGTTCAGGTAGTGGAACGAAGGCAGCTAATGTACACGAGCTTGTACCTACTTCCGCCTCCATTGAGGAGGTGAATGATAGCGATCTCGACATTGCCCTTTATTCCGCTGTGCGAATGCGATGGATGATGGATAGCGGGGCTACTCATCATATGACCCCTCATAAACCTGATTTCGCGGACTATACCCCATGTTTAGGTACTGTACGCCTTGGGGATAAGTCCACCGTCGATCAAATAGGAGTGGGATCAGTCGTCTTAAAAACGAACCAAGGAACACAGCTTACATTGACAAATGTATTGCACATTCCTCATCTCAAGATGCGTTTTCTGTCGACTCGCGCGCTTGTACAGAAGGGTGCAACTGTGTTATTCGACCATGGTTCCTTCAAAATCGCTGCGAAGCAGCGTTGCGTTGCGACGGGATATTTGGAGAACAACTTATATTGGTTGGACTCTTCTCCAGCCTCCCTCAACGCACACACGCGGCGTGCGACCATACCGTTGCACATCTGGCATCAACGTATGGGGCATATGTCCCATATGGCGCTCAAAACTCACGGTCCCTCTGCCACCGCTGGCATGGACATAGACAGTTCGGCCATGAGTATACCTAACACGTGCCATGGCTGTGAGGCAGGCAAATCAGCCCGCCGACCATTCTTGGGGACTGGTCGAAAAACGAGCCGGATATTTGAGATCGTTCATAGCGATCTTGCCGGCCCGATGCAGACTCAGTCCATACAGGGATCTAGCTATATCGCCACGTTTGTAGATGACCATTCGCGTCACGCGATGTTATACTTCCTACGAACTAAGGATCAATTCGTGCACGCGCTGAAGACGTTCCTAGCCTGGGGTGAAACCCAAACCTCCGGCAAACTTCGCACGTTGCATTCGGATAGAGGTGGCGAATACATGGCTGATTCCGTAACTAAAGTACTAAATGAGAAAGGAATTGAGCGTCATTTGACGATGCCGGGGTCGCCTCAACAAAACAGCAAGGCTGAGCGGTTCAATAGAACAATAATGGACAAGGCTATGGCCATGCTCCATGCCGCTGGATTGTCAGGTGGTTTCTGGGAGTGTGCGGTTCACACCGCGGTACACATCTATAATCGCTCCCCCACCAGAACGTTGAGTTGGCGCACACCGTACGAGCTCTGGAATTCTGGTCAAATTCCAGATGTCTCACATCTTCGCATCTTCGGGTGCAGAGGGTATATGCACGTACCCGGCGACAAGCGCCGCAAGCTCGACGCGAAAGCGGTCGAGGTGATGCTTGTTGGGTATGAGCCAGGCTCTAAGGGCTACCGGCTGTGGGACAGACATGCCCACTCTCTGAGATTGTCCCGGGATGTGACTTTCGACGAGAGCGTCTTTCCGTTCCGGCAGGGCGATGAACCGCGTCCTGCGCCTAAGTCTCCCGCGCCTTTTAGTGCGCAAGCCCCCGTTTTAAGTAGTCCAGCACCTGCTGCGCCTAACCCGCCAGCACAGCCGCCGGTATTACCTCCTGCACGACCTCCTTCGCCCGCGTCCTCATCCTCTACAGACAGCGAAGCGAGTGTCAAAAATATATTGCGACCTTCTACTGAACGACTTGACTCTGAACACCCTCACACCCCTCGACCTGGGTCACCACCCTCTCCCGTTTCCACTTTAACCCCCCTCCCTTCTACACCTGAGCGACCGAGTGTCACACCCAGCACGCCGCTGCCTCGTAACCGAAACACGCGCGTTGCCCATCGTTCCCCATCGCCGTCTCCTAGTCAGCCAGGGAGTTTTGCGGATCGGATGCAGCGTGCGCAGCTGTTGCGTGAGATGGCGAACGTGCCCCGGCGTTCAGGCCGTGCCCCTGTGCCCAATCCACGCTATTTTGGCGTGGACAGTGCGGCGCAGCGTGGTCGTCGGCTCGGCTACGCGGAGCTGTTGGCAGCCGCTCTGGTGGGCAGAGATCCTGCCACTTTTGCAGAAGCGATGCGCTCTGCGGAGGCGGAAGAATGGAAGGAGGCATGTCAATACGAAATAGACGCGCTTGCTAAGAACGGCACTTGGGAATTGGTGGACTTACCCCCCGGTCGCAAGGCCGTCAGGTCGAAGTGGGTTTTTAAGCTTAAGTCGGATGGTCGCTATCGTGCACGGCTGGTGGCTAAGGGATTTACGCAAATCCCAGGAATAGATTATGATGAAACTTTTTCGCCCGTTGCTCGCTTTGAGTCGCTGCGTATGCTTCTAGCGTTGGCCACGCTAGAGGATTGGCACATCCATCAGATGGATGTGAAATCTGATGAACAGCGCACATGAAGGGATGATACTCACAGTGACAAGAGGACTGTGGTGAGATATCAAAGGTGGCTGGAAGCAGCAACAGAGTGTAGTCAAGCAAGTGAAGCAGAGTTTGAGTCTGGCACACAACAGATGAGAACTGGTGTTTATACAACAGAGGGAGACATACCTGGCACACAACAGATGAGAACTGGTGTGGTGCCAGAGCGTACATGGTACTCTACTTATACTGCTACAGGGAGTGACGGTAGTAACACAGGTCACAGTAAATACAAGAAGCGTTGTTCTACAGAGGGACACAAAGGAGTGTGCAGAAGGAGAACAAAAGCGCAAAGAACAATAGAAGTCTAGACTGATGATATCATAGTGACATCACAATAAGGATAGAACAAAAGGAATGAGTACAAGGACGAAATACAATAGGAGTCCAGAGGAGTCCATGATGTCATTGTACAGTGATGTCATAGATAAGAAAGTCCAAGATTGTAAAGATCATAATAATCTAATCTACATAAGTCCAATATATCTTATCTAAAGCAGTCCGTTATCTGCGTGTCCATACGAGCCGCTAAGTGCGCGCGGGTCACTTATCAACATCTCCCCGTGATCAGCAATCTAGGATTAGCACAAGCCCATGTCTATATTGTGTTGTTGGAGCAGGGTGCGCGCAAGTGACTTTGTAAAGCCGTCTGCAACCATTTCCAGAGTAGGGGTTCTAATAAGAGTGATGGTCCTCTTTTCGATGTACTCCCTAATGACATGATGCCTAATGGCAATGTGCTTCGATCGCCTCCCAGTGACAGGGTTCAACGCCAAGTCAATGGCACCCTTGTTGTCACCATGCAGCGGGATGGGGTCGTCGACCTCATACCCGAGTTCCAAAAGGAAGCTCTGATACCAAGCGGCTTGGTTGGCCGCATCGGTCATGGCCATGTATTCCGCCTCTGTAGTGTTTTGGGCCACTGTCTTTTGCTTTCGCGAAGACCAGCTTATTGCACCATTGGCTAATAGGAACACATAACCTGAAGTGGAGTGTCTGTCGTCAACCTGGTCACCCAGGGAAGAGTCAGAGTAGCCAACAAGGCCGTCTCCACTGGCGCCATCATAGACTATCCGCATATCCACAGTGCCTACTAAGTAAGTCAGGACATATTGCGCAAGTCGCAGATGTTGGGGGGAAGGATTCGCTGCATACTGCGCCAGACGTGACACAGCGAAGGAAATGTCTGGTCTAGTACCAATCTGAACGTACAGCAGACTACCAATGAGTGACTGGTAGTGCGTAATGTCAGAGGCAGTAGCCTGACCCGTATATTTATGAAGGTGCTCGTCAGCACCAGCGGGCAAGGGTGTGGAGTGTGGTGTGGCATCAGTCATGCCAAAGCGTTCAAGGACATCCTTGACATAGCCAGACTGGTCTATTTCGATGCGTCTAAGGGAGCGGTCACGCACAATGCGCATGCCGAGATATGATTCTATCTCCCCGAGATCTGTCATCTCATAGCGTTCAGAAAGATCTGACTTGAGACGCTTTATTCTCTCCAGAGAGGCACCCAGAATTGTGATGTCGTCAACGTAAACGATAATGAAGAGTGGTCCATCCCCCTCTCGTTGAGGCAACACATATACGCCGGCATCGGCAAACGTCCGCTTAAAGCCGAGTGCAAGTAGCACTCCATGGAATTGCAAGTTCCATGCACGGGAGGCTTGTTTGAGACCATATATCGCCTTGACTAGGCGACACACCTTCGTTTCTGCACCAGTGGTGATGAACCCTTGTGGTTGCTCCATGTAAATCTCCTCGTCAAGCACGCCATTGAGGAACGCAGACTTGACATCCATCTGATGGATGTGCCAGTCCTCCAGCGCGGCCAACGCCAGAAGTAATCTCAGCGACTCGAATCGTGCGACGGGAGAGAAGGTTTCATCAAAATCTATGCCAGGGATTTGCGTAAACCCCTTAGCCACCAAGCGAGCTCTGTAGCGGCCATCCGCCTTGAGCTTGAAGACCCATTTGGATTTTACTGCCTTGCGATTAGGCGGGAGATCTACTAACTCCCATGTGCCATTCTTGGCGAGCGCATCCATCTCATACTGACACGCCGTTGTCCATTCACCTGCATCCACAGACCGCATGGCCTCTGCATAGGATGCAGGATCTCTTCCCACATAAGCTGCAGCTAACAGCTCTGCAAACCCCAGCCTTCTACCTCGTGTGGCCACATTATCCGCTGTGAAGTAGCGGGGATTGGGCACTGGTGCACGGGTAGAGCGTCTTGGTGCATTGTCCATCTCACGCAACAGCTGACTACGCTGTGCGCGGTCCTCAAAGCCACCAGGCATGTCTGGTGAGGGAGGAGGAACATTGCGCATAATGCGCGTTGCGCTTTGACGCGGTGGAGGAGAAGTCAGAGGGGGCTGTTCACGCTTAGGTGTGACAGGAAGAGTGGGTGGGGCAGGTGGTGGTGGTGTGTGTGGGCGCTCTTGTTTAGGGTCTAAAATGTCTTCAACATCCTCCTCACTGCTATCAGAGTGTGCAGGGGAGGGTGCTCGCTGTGGTGGTAACGCCGACATGCTAGGTACGGCAATTACTGGTGTAGGTAGTGGTGGTGAGGCCACTTGAGGAGGTGGTGGGTGTGTCTCAGCACCCTGAAGGGACGGGAAGCTACTCTCGTCGAATGTCACATCCCTGGACAAACGGACAGAGCGGGTTTGGCGGTCCCAGAGCTTATAGCCCTTTGATTCGGGCTCAAACCCAATAAGCGTGACTTCAATAGCCTTCGCATCCAATTTGCGACGCTTATCAGCGGGTACGTGCATGTACCCCTTGCATCCAAAGATGCGCAAGTGTGAGACATCTGGTACCTTGCCAGAGTACCAGAGCTCATAAGGTGTGCGCCACTTAAGCGTACGGGTGGGAGAGCGGTTATAGATGTGTACCGCAGTGCTCATCGCATGCTCCCAGAAGCCTTTAGACATGCCTGCTGTGTGTAGCATGGCCATTGCCTTATCCGTAATGGTGCGGTTAAACCGCTCAGCTTTCCCGTTTGACTGTGGTGAACCTGGCATCGTAAGGTGATGCTCTATCCCTCTCTGCTTGAGAATATCCTGTACTTGGCTCGTCATGTACTCGCCTCCGCGGTCAGAGTGGAGTGCGCGCAGTTTATGGGACGTCTGGGTTTCACCCCAGGCCAAATACATCTGCAGCGCTTTCACAAACTGATCCTTCGACTTAATAAAGTATACCACTGCATGCTTGGAGTGGTCATCTATGAAGGTGGCGGTGTATGCGGAGCCTTGTAGGGACTGAGTTTGCATTGGACCGGCGAGGTCACTGTGTGTAATCTCAAAAATACGGGTTGTCCTTTTGGTGGAGGACGCAGAGAAAGGTTGGCGAGTGGATTTACCCAACTCGCACCCACGACACACGGCAGTATGCGTGGTAGAGCTGTCGATGTCCATGCCAGTAGTGGCAGAGGGACCATACGACTTGAGAGCAGCAGAGGAGATGTGTCCCATGCGCTGATGCCAGATATCAAGAGTGGTGGCAGCACTTTTGACGTGAGCATTGAGGCCAATGCTTGAAGCGTCCAACCAGTAGAGGTTGTCCTCCAAGTAGCCAACAGCTACACATTGCTTTTTGACAGATATTTTAAACGAGCCACTGTCAAAGGCTACTTCCGCACCCTTTTGTGCTAAGGCACGCGTCGATAAGAAGCGTGTTTTCACCTGTGGAAGGTGTAGCACATTGCTGAGGGTGATTGGAAGGCCCTGGCTCGTAGTGAAAATGACGGAGCCTACACCAACTTGGTCGATGGTGGACTTGTCCCCAAGGCGCACAGCACCTTTGCATGGGGTATAGTCCTTGAAGTCGGACCGATGTGGTGTGATGTGGTGTGTAGCACCACTGTCCATCATCCAACGCACACGCGAGGCAGCATACAAGGCAACTCCGACTGCATTGTCTGCCCAGTTAATGGCGGGCTCATCATCGACCTCCTTAATGGAGGCGGTGGTAGGTACTAATACATGAGAGTTGGCAGCCTTGTTGCCTGTGTCCTTCAACTTCCCCGCAGCTTCATCCTTCTTCCTCTGCCTGCAGTCAGGCTTGATGTACCCCTTTTTGTTGCAGTAGTGGCAGGTAAGTTGAGAGTGGTCTCTCTTCTTACGTGGGCCACTGCTGGTGGGCCTAATGGGGGCAGCCTTGTTGAGGGAGGAGCCAGAGGGGCCAGTACGACGCACTTCCTCTGAAACTATGCGCGCAATTATTTCAGCGTGCTTAAGCTTGGAGGGGGCGCCACTGGCGAGGATGGTGGATGCCAGGACCTCATAGGAGGCTGGCAGGGCGTGGAGAAGTATGAGACAGAATTGGGTGTCAGTGACACCCATCTGTGCGTTGGACAGGCCGACCCGCAGCTCATTGAGCTTGGCCAATTGAGAGGCCATGGGTGCGGAGTCGTCAAGGCGGGCTTGGGTTAATTGGATCCACAAATTAAATATGGTGGTGCTGCCGCTAGCACCAGCATAGACGTCCTTCAGCTTTTCCCACTTTGACTTGAAGGTGGGGTAGACGAGTGGGTCGGCAACGAGGGAGTAGACGTCAGGTTTGAGGTATAGGCGGAGGTACGCTTTTGCCCGACACTGGACAGAGTCCCACTCATCTGAAGTGACTCCAGTGGGAGGAACCTGGAGGTAGAACACATCCTCTGCTTCATGCAGCGTAAGGATAGCCTCCAAGGTCCCAGACCACTCGTTCCAGTTTGACCCGTCAAACCGGCTGAGGTGGATGCCTGAGGGCATGCCAAAAGAGTTGCCATAGGCATTGGCGATGCGTGAAGAGGGTGTGGACCCGGTTGGAAAAGGGGGGAGTGAGCCCCCTGCTGTGGCGCCTGCAGCCGCACCGGTGGCACCAGTGGGCGAGGCAGCGCGAGATGATTGGCCAGACATAGGGATGATTTATCTATCGCCGAGGAGCAGTCAGCGATAGTGCTTCATAACAGTTGCAAGATTTAAGGGGGGTAGACACTCCCGTCTGTGAATCTGTAAGGCCAGAACGCTAACGCGTCCTGCCTCCTGAGGTATGCCAGTGATACAAGGGCTAGGCCCAGGTTTGGAATATCCCTTTGCCATACTAGGAGCCAGCTGCCAGCCAGGATGTGTCTAAGACACGGCTCACTAGTTTGCGTCAGGGGGAATATGGAATGGTGTCTTTCAGAGCCCAAGGCTGTCTACCTCAGCCTTCTCGGCCTGTTGGTTGCCTCATCGCCACAAGTGGCTTCACTGAATCCTTTCCCATTGCCGCTACAAGGCAGGAGTCTGGTTGCAGAACACCATAAGGTGAACACCCCCCAGAGTCTGAACCAGGTTTTACACTCCCATGGTGAGGAGATCCTGCGCCCAGTGTGGAGCACCAGAGACAGCTGGCGCTAAGCTCCACAATACACAGCCCAGTGGGCCATGCACACCTGGATATGAATTAAGGGGCTACCAGATCCAATCTCCTTGCGCATAGCGCAGGGGCTAGGAAAAACAGTGGGGGTGAAAGTAGGACTACTGGGCAGTACATGTACAGGAGGTTCCTCAGCAGTGACAACTGACGCCTCAGTGTCCACTGCCTTGGGCAAGGCTGGTGAGGCCCCAGACAGACCTTGACCTGGTGTGTGATCCTAGGAACACAGTGACCAGCCAAGTGGAGTGGCTTGGGCACCAGGGCCCATAACCTGATGAACAGCGCACATGAAGGGATGATACTCACAGTGACAAGAGGACTGTGGTGAGATATCAAAGGTGGCTGGAAGCAGCAACAGAGTGTAGTCAAGCAAGTGAAGCAGAGTTTGAGTCTGGCACACAACAGATGAGAACTGGTGTTTATACAACAGAGGGAGACATACCTGGCACACAACAGATGAGAACTGGTGTGGTGCCAGAGCGTACATGGTACTCTACTTATACTGCTACAGGGAGTGACGGTAGTAACACAGGTCACAGTAAATACAAGAAGCGTTGTTCTACAGAGGGACACAAAGGAGTGTGCAGAAGGAGAACAAAAGCGCAAAGAACAATAGAAGTCTAGACTGATGATATCATAGTGACATCACAATAAGGATAGAACAAAAGGAATGAGTACAAGGACGAAATACAATAGGAGTCCAGAGGAGTCCATGATGTCATTGTACAGTGATGTCATAGATAAGAAAGTCCGAGATTGTAAAGATCATAATAATCTAATCTACATAAGTCCAATATATCTTATCTAAAGCAGTCCGTTATCTGCGTGTCCATACGAGCCGCTAAGTGCGCGCGGGTCACTTATCAACAAAATCTGTGTTCCTCAATGGCAAGCTCGAGGAAGAAATTTATATGGAGCAGCCTCAGGGTTTCATCACTGCTGGACAGGAGGCTCGGGTTTGTCGCCTTAAGAAGGCGCTGTACGGTCTCAAGCAGGCCTCCCGCGCGTGGAATCTCCAGTTCCACGGAGTCCTCACTGGGCTCGGCTTCACGCGGACGCATGCCGATGCAGGCGTGTATGTGTGTCACCAACACGGGGGGGAGGGCATTCAGATAATTATCCTCTATGTTGATGACATCACATTGTTGGGAACTTCACTGGAAAGCGTCAAGCGCACAAAAGAATTGCTCAGTGCTCGTTATGAGATGTCCGATATGGGTGAAATACAATCCTATTTGGGCGTGCGCATTATACGAGACCGAGCAGAACGGCGCATTCAAATAGACCAGTCCGGTTACATTACGGACGTCTTGACGCGTTTCGGTATGGCTGACGCGAATTCCCACAACACGCCGCTGCCCTCTGGGGCAGATACGCATCTGGTCAAATACACTGGCCAAGCCTCGTTGTCTGACATTAAACACTATCAATCACTAATTGGGAGTTTACTGTACATACAAATTGGTACACGACCGGATATAGCCTTCGCGGTATCACGTCTAGCACAATACGCCGCGAACCCATCGCCGCAGCACTTAAAGTTAGCACAATACGTCCTAGGTTACTTAGCAGGAACTAAGGATATGTGTATACAATACAACGGTGCTACGGGCGAAGGACTACATGGTTATAGTGACTCCAGTCTGGGTGACCAGACAGACAACAGACATTCGACTTCCGGCTATATATTTTTGCTCGCAGACGGTGCCATCAGTTGGTCTTCGCGAAAGCAGAAGACAGTGGCTCAGAACACCACTGAGGCAGAGTATATGGCCATGGCAGACGCTGCAAACCAGGCAGCATGGTACCATAGCTTCCTGGAGGAGCTCGGGTACACCGTCGACGATCCCATTCCTTTGCATGGTGATAACAAAGGGGCTATCGACTTAGCGTTGAACCCAGTCACAGGTAGACGGTCCAAACACATCGAAATACGGCATCATGTCATTCGGGAATATGTAGAGCGTGGTATAGTTACATTGGAACGAACTCCAACGGCAGAAATGCTCGCGGATGGCTTCACAAAACCACTGGCTCGACGAATGCTTCTAGACCATAACGAAGACATGGGGCTAGTACAAGGGACTGTCTGATCACGGGGGGATGTTGAAGTGTGGTGCGCTCACGGCCGCAACACGTCGGCGTCGGAGGACGTTTCATGAGAACGTTTCATTCTATACTTTAGGTAGCTTAGCAGTACCTACCAGTAGCTACGATCACTATGATCGCGGGTGTTTTGATCAGAGACATTCCCCTGCTCTAACATAGCTCAGGGTCTCGTTTTCGCGTTTGGGTCTAACAGGAAACAGGGTACTGTACTTTATTCACGTGTATTTACTTACTGTTCTCGATGTACTTAAGCACGCGTTGTACGCACTGGCACCCCAGCTTTCTTACGCTTCGCTGGTGTGCCAGGCAAGTAACTTTCTCTCTCTAAATATAAAGCTTTCTTACGCTTCGCTGGTGTGCCAGATTCGCCCTTACTCTGCGCTGTTGCGTCACAGACCTCTTTTTCTGGTTGGTGGGGAGATTCTCATTCTCATTTCTCAGTCTCTCATGACACAAGGTTTGCTGAACGCGTCACATTCACATTCACAATTAATTCAAACATTGTTTTTGGCTTGGCCCATGTCTCGCGTGAGAAAGCATTTACCGAACAGGCCCTTAACAACGTTAAATTATTCTGTATAATGGTTTGAATGATCCACGTTCTCTCAATGTATTTTCGATTGAAGACGCCTTTTGCAGTGTTGTACAGGTCAGGCTGACGCTGGGTCACAAGGGTCACGCAAACCGGGTCATGCAAACCTGACTGACCTTTGACGGGTCAGTCAGATAAAGCGTGAGAAAAGATAAGATAAGATCTTTTCTTTTGATTGGTGGTAGCGCCACGCTGCTTATCAAAGCACAGTGATCGCCTTGTCTGCGTGAGACTGCGACTGCCATTTCCCTTTTGGGAAACTTCCCACGTTACCCCTTGACGCGCCATGACTAAATGACTAAATATAGTCAGCTGGCGCGGGTCAGAAAATGACGGGGTCAGACCCGGGTCATGACAACACTGGCCTTTCGAGCTTACCTCTTATCAAATAAAGATCACCAGCCTATTAAGTTACCAAATCAGCCCACCCACTTGCGTCTCAAATGGTCTCGTCCCTAATAAGGAGAGGTTCCGAAGGGAGAGATCAATGAAGAACTAGTGTGGAGTCAGTGGCGCAAACTCGAGAACTAGCAATGAACACGGACCGCGACTCGGAGCCCCTATCCGAGCCGGCGCAAGGAGAACCAGGGGCCCGAATCGGATTATCGGACGCGACTGAAGGGAGTTATTACCCTCCTGGTACTATGGTACCACTGGCGCGGGACACAAGAGTCAGGAAGTGGTAGGAAGCCCCATGGATAATCGATAGCCCCGCGTGCTGACACCTTCATTCAATATTTGCATCCGACCCGATCCCCGGGCGCAACCCTCGGAAATTCCTGATGAGGAAACCGCAACTGTAACAACCTTGCGCTTTACCACCACCACCATCTCTTGAGACTGTGCCAGCTCTAGCCTAGTTTCTGAGTACAACTTGGACATCCCTCACTGTTGGGAATAACGCCTGGTATCCTCGTGACTCCCCCAACGCTTTCGCCATCATGGCACAACCGCCCGGGAACGAAACACGTTCCTACTCCCCCTCCAAACTCACAGACCTCCCTACCGAATACCTCACCCCCTCCACGGGCCCCCTGAATAACTCGGGAGCCTATGCACTGGCCGACCCCGGCCCCATCATCGCGTCCGGCAACGGGCAGCCCCGCCGAAGGGAAGGGCAAGCCTACTGGGACGACACCGCACCCACCGTTACCATCCCCCCCTCCTCCTCCTCCCCCCCTCCAGCGGCTGGGCGATCCCCGCTGGACAGCGCAATGAACTCACCAGAAAGCGAGAGCCCAACGGTTCCCGCGATCGTAACCACACAGATCGGCCCTAACACCCTGATGGCCGTCGACACCGCACTGGAGCGCGCCAACAACGACTCCCAACCACTCTGGAACAACGTGCCGTCCCTCCCCGCCGACCTCCCTCCGCAACCGGAGGTGATCGAGGTCAGAGGCCGCTCGCCTACCACCCACACGCCTCGCGCTCGATCACGGGCCCCTTCAAACGCCTCGATCTGGAGTCATGCGACGGTGGAATCCACCGCCTCGGATGAAGCGCAGCCTTCTCTGCCTCCCCTTCTACCGCTCACTAACGAAACTTTCCATTGGCACAGCCTGGCGGCGGCTATCCGCGCAGGGCTCCTTCCGGACCCTTTTGACCCCAACGGCATTGACATGTCCGGCCTCGACCCTGACGGGGTTGAGGAGGACGTACTGGAAAACAGGCGGACCATCCTAACCGATGAGATCACGCGCGAGGTCTCCGCACTGGTGCAGGCGTGGAGCACGTACCGCCTCCTGCACCCGCTCGAGCTGCGCCGAGACCACCAGATGCCCGCCACCAACACTGAATTTCACGCCATGATCGGTGTAACACTCACAGCTCTAGACGCCGGTGCCACCGCCCATGACGGTGAACTGATGATCCGGGGCCTCACCCCACAGTCTTGGATGCGTATGGTGATGGCCACGCTAGGGGCTATCCTCAGGGGCGCTCTTCGCTCCCCCTCCCTGACTAGAATGGGCTCACGATCCATGAACGGGATTGACTCCTTCCCAGTCCACCCACAGCTGGACCGCCCTCTGACGGAGGGAGGGGCTATCATGCTCATGGCACAGCAGTTAGGGGGACTCTTCACGTCCAACAGAAACCATCCCGACAAATCTTACCCTGATTCCTACTTTGATAAACTAACCACGGCCCTTGACGCCAACATGTACAAAGTCCCCACAGCGACCCCTCCCCAACCTGTCACACCTCTGACGGAGGCAGACAGGGTCCAGGTGACGGCGGCAGCACGGGAGAGACTGATACTGAGCGAAATCGAGGTGATCCGACTAGCTCCCGACCGCATGAACGAGATCAAGGAAGCCGTTAAGGCGGAGATCTTCGCCAACCTAAACGCGGAGGCATTGCAAAGCGCTGACGAATGGCGTGCGCTCTATAAGCACGAGTTCGTCGAGGCGATGCACAACGCCTTTGAGGCACAGTACCCGGGAATGCACCCAAACAAGGGGAAGGCGCGAGAAACGCCCCCCATCACTAACTCACAAGTCGTCAGGGAAGCAGAACCGCGCATCAAGGCGGAGGTCGCCCTGCAAGTCGAAGCACGCATCAAAAACGTGCACAAAGAAATACAAGACTCCATCGCCAGTGGCGACCCTTTCTGGACGGGCGGCCCGATCCGGGAGGCCATCGCACGCGACGTCCACAAAGCCACCATCGACCAGATAGAGTGCGAAATGGCTCCCATGGCACAAGAACTCAAACAGCAGGCGGAAGACGAACTGCACCAACAAAAGCAGCAGCTCAGCTTCCAATGTTCAAAACGCCTGTCAGATTTCAAGGACAACATGTGGCACGCCGCCAAAGACTGGCGGACCAAATACCGTACCGCACGCTCCATTACTGTCCTCCGTGAAGAAGCTCATCGCCGAGGATACGCACTGACCCCCATTGACCCAGACACCCTCCAGAAAGAGGCAGATGCGTTTATCAAGTACGCTCTAAACCCTCTGGAGATAGACGGGTACGAGCTATCGAGCCTCCCCCCATCGAGGATCCCTTCTCCGGATCCGGAGGCCAACCCCTCCACCCCTCCCAACCCATCATCCCCACTATTCCTCGCGGACCCGAACGTCACCCCGACGCCCGTCCGCACCAAACGTTCACGCACTGACCCCTCGCCCCTCCCCCCCTCCTCACCGCCCCCGCCATCATCGCCCTACCCTTACCCCCACCCCCAACACGCCGAGCCCAACCCCCTGAGAGCCCAATGGCTCGCGCGGGTGGAGAAACAAGCGGCCCTCCCCCTCCCCCCGCCCACCCCGATGGAGGAAGACGCGGACTACGCCCTCGAAGTCTGGGCGGACCACGTAACAAATACAAACGGCGGGCTCAGTGCCTCCCTACACGCGCCCATCGCGCAACCAACCCCCATCCCGGCACGCAATCCCAGCGTGCCACCACGGGCAGCTGCTCTCGCCTCGTTGGCTGAGCAGCCCGCCATGGCTCCTATCCCGGCCCCGTTGCCACCGGCACCAGCGCGGCTTGAAGACCCCGCTCCTGCGCCCTCTGCGGCTGCAAGCGACGGTCTCGCCACACTGCTCGCCGCTATCAACGCGACCATATTTGGCATGGAAAGCAGGATGAGCGAGAGACTCGACGCGCAGGACAAGCGCCTAGACTCTATGACCGCCCCTCGCGACCCACGCCCAAAGCCAGTGGAAAGGAAAACGGCTAAAGGAAAGGAGACGGTGGCAGCCCCTCCCGACCCCAATACCGCGAGTACTTCAGCCTCAAAAACAACGGACGAGACCCTGCGCCATACGGCCCGGGTTGATGACCCTGTTGATGAGATGTTGCGATCGGACTCATTAGTACGGACTACAGTCTCACGGGGTTCTGACTACCCTAGTATTAGTCAGGGACAGTCGTCTCAGTCAGCGGTGTTTCGGATATCACATGGTACGGACTTGACTCATACCTAGGATAGTCGTAGTAGGGTTCGAGCTACTATCGCTACTGGGTACTTTACGTTCAGGAGGAGCTTCAAAGCTCCTCGACAACTGTATAACTAGTGGGCAGTACGAAGACCGAGCTCCTCAGCTTGGTCTTCTTGAATCCTTATCTGATCCTGTCTCCCTCTCTCCTCGTCTGCATCCTTCTCGTACTCTGTCTCCTATCGCGTCTGGCCTTGATCAGGCAGATCGCCCAACAGCACGTGTGTAACGCCACCACTGGCGTTAGTCCGACTTGGACTACGAAAGGGCGTTCACGACTTAGCGAATATCTCGAAGATAAGTCACGTGACTTGAACACGTGTACACGGCGCTTCGTAAGGGCACGTGACACTTGATGACTAAGCACTAGGACGCTCAAGTCACTAGGCTATCGATAAGGACGACTTGCGCGAAGGGGCAAGCGAAGCACTCGTGAAAGAGATGAGGAAGAAGTGGTGATTGAAGAAGACCAAGATGGCTTATCTTGGTCTTGTCGAGCCACTATTTATACATGTACGAGGACGCTTTAAAGCTCCTCCCGAATCCGTACGACTAGTAGCGTAAGTAGCTCGAACCCTACTACAGCTGTCCTAGGAAAGAGTCATGCCACATCGGCATGTGATACTGTACGACTACGCTGACTGATACTCGAGTCCATGACACATTACGACTTACTAAAGGAGTCATCACCGTATAGTAAGCGTCCACTTCGCGTACCGTGACATCACCCCCTTTTCAGCCGCGACGACCCCGGCGCCGAATAGGTCCGATACCTCCAATCCATCCCGCCTGAACCGACTCCACCCGATTATGGATATCCGCCATCTCAAGCCTGAACTTGCTGCGCGCGAGCTCCCCTTGAACGCCGCCCAGCGCTTGGGCCAAGGCGTGAAGCCGCTGCTCGAGTCGCTCAGCCTCGTGTCGGTAAGCTCGGTAACGGTGTAACTCAGCTTTAAGCCCTACGTCGTGTAGGGCGTTGACCGCCGTATCGAGTCGGTGTTGGTTGGCGTGCCCCCTGACGAGGGCGAATGTCTCCTCCACGGAGTAGTGAGGCTTGCCTACTTCCCTGACGACGGGTTCGGCGTAGAGGGGTTTGGAGAACGTTTTGTCGCTGTCCGAAGCGAGGGCGAGGACGATGGGGTCGGGGTTCATGATGACTTGGACGTAGGGGGCTTGAGTGGTGACCCCTTGGGAGTCGGTGATGGGGAAGTGGACAAACTTCTCCCCGCGGTTGTGTTCGTAACCGTGCGGGGCGAAGCGAGAGTCGGTAAGCCGGCGGTTAAGCACGGCGAGGTGATGGGATGTGGGCGTGTCGTCATGAACAATGTCACCCCGATACAGGGGGCGACCCACGGTGTCGAGCGTGTATGGAGTCTCTCTCGGGTGGTCAGAGTCGGTGGTGGTAATGATGGATGGGTGCTCAGCTGGGTACCAAGCTTTCAGCTCCCGTTCCGGCTGTTCTTGAATCGCTCGCGCATCGTCAAGTCGAAGAGTCTCCTCCTCTCGAGGATCCTCATTCTCCTTGTCGCTGCCATCGACAGCTGCTCGAGCCTCCACCTCTCCGCCTCGAACCTCCACTCCTCCCATCGGCGCGTCGCTTCGTTCTTCTTCCGCTTCGACCCGGTACTCGACTCGTACTGGGAGAGGTCCAGGAGAGGCAGACTCACTGTCTCTGAGAGCTGCACGAAGCCGACGCACTTGGGCCTCGGTGTAGGGGGTCGAGTTGAGTCGTTGGCCGTCGGCGGTGAGCAACCAATAGGTTTCGGGGGTGTTGGGGTTGTCGACGTCTTCGACGGGGGCGACGTTGGCGAGGGCGGCGTTGAGTTCTTGGTAGGTGAGGGACTCCCCGAGGAAGGGAGCGACAATGGTGGAAGCGGGGGAAGTGGGAAGAGACATTTCTGGTTGAGAGAGGAATCCAGTGTGAGGAGATGGGGTAGACTTAGCGTGATCGGCCTCGCTTATATGGATTCTGTTAGCTTTCGAACTCCGCTCGTACTCCGCTATGGCTTCATCAGCAAAGATGTCGTCTTTGTTGACCCACTGATTTTCCGAGTCCGGGTAACCCCTCCATTTCACTAGATACTGGAGCTTCTTGCTTCTGCCGAATCGCCGAGAGTCCAGAACCCGTTCGATTTCATATTCTTCTTCGCCGTCCACTAGATCCGGTGGTGGGCGCTGGAAGTTTTCTCCATGTAGGGGTGTCTCGCGATAAGGTGTGAGTAAATCGATGTGAAACACGGGGTGAATACTCCACTGTGTGGGAAGTTCCAATTGATAGTTAACCGGTGACAGCACGCGCGTGATTTTGAAGGGTCCGTGTCGTCGCGCCGCTAGTTTCGCCGTTGGCTGATTGGTTCTGAGGTGACGCCCCTCTAACCATACTTGATCCCCTAGTTGATACCTGGGCGTATCTCGGTGTTTGACCCACATCGATTGGGCCTTTTTGATAAGGTTTTGGGCTTCTTTCCGCGCTTCTCGGAATTGTTGGAGTCGCGTGAGTACCTGGGGAATGGGAGATGGCTTATCGGTCCAATCAGCGCGCGGATCGTATCCCATCATGAGTGAAAACGGGGACTTCCTTGTGGCTTCGTGTGGCCAACTGTTATGAGCGAACTCTGCCATTGGTAGGAATCGCGCCCAGTTATCTTGGCGCTCGTTGGTCCAGAACCTCAGATATTGTTCCAGCCATTGATTGGTGCGTTCCGATTGTCCGTCCGTTCGGGGGTGATAAGCCGTGGAAATGTTCTGATAGATCCCTAAAATCCGACATAGTTCGCGGGTGAACTTCGACGCGAAGCGCGGGTCTCGGTCGCTGATGATTTTTGCCGGTAGTCCGAATCTCCGGAACACGTGGGTTACGTACAGGGCTGCAGTTTCTTCTGCCGTTATCTCTTCGACGCAGGGGATGAAGATGGAGGCTTTGGTGCAGTCGTGGTCGGTTACCGTGAGGATTGAGTCATGCCCTTGGGATATGGGTAGTTTAGTAATGAAATCGAGAGCTATGACTTCGAAGGGCTTAGCGTCGGTCATGGGTGTAATAGGGACTAAGGGTGCTTTTGTGGGTCGGTTATTGACCTTGTGGCGTTGGCATTCTGCGCATCCTTGGACGTATTCTGTAACGTGCTTCAGCATGTGTGGCCACCAATGACTTCGCTCGATGATTCGGGCGGTGCGTTTAATTCCTGGATGGCCGTATACCGGGGGGTTGTGGTGGTTAGCGACGATGGTGCGTATGACGTCTCGTCCACCAGTGATCACTCGCGCGTCTTGTCGATACCAGATTCCGTCGACCTTCTTGAGCTTGTAGGGGTCCACCCACGGTCGTAGGATGTCCTCGTCTTGTTCAAGCGTTTCTGGAGTTTGTGTGGTTAGGTTCCGAATGAAGACTTTCTCCGGTAGTACGACGACCCCTTCGTTGTCGTTTTCTCCTCGGTCATAGTCTGGTCGTCTGGATAGGGCGTCCGCGCGGCCGTTGTTGGTTCCCTTGATGTGGTGGATCTCGAAGTCGTACTCCATCAGTTCCAAGACTTCTCGGGCTACGCGGCGACTTATCTTCTGAGGTGATTTCCAGTGCGTCAGGTTAAGGTGGTCTGAGAAGATTTTAATTTTGTGTGGGGATCCCGCTAAGAATGATCTCCAATGTCGTAGTGCTTTGACGATGGCGAGAAGTTCTAGGTCGTAAATGTCGTAGTTGCGTTCCGCTTCGTTTAGTGTGGCTGAGAAATATCCAATGGGGTGTCGCTTTCCGTCTTTCTTTTTCTGTAGGAGGACCGCTCCTACTGCATATCCGGACGCATCCACTTCGAGTTCGAATTGATCTGTCAGGCTGGGGTGCGCAAGTACTGGTTCGCTGGTGACGAGTTCCTTGAGGGTTTGAAAGGCTTTTTCTTCGTCTTCACCCCACGTCCATTCGGCGTCTTTGCGCGTGAGTTTGTTGAGGGCTCGTGCGTACGTTGCGAAACCGCGGATGAAGAGTCGGTAAAAATTGCAGAAGCCTAGGAAGGAGCGTACGTCGCGTACCTTCGTGGGACGGGGCCAGTCGCGTATGCCTGAAATTTTTACAGGGTCCATGCGAGTTACCCCCTTTTCAAGGATTACCCCCAGGTAATCCATCCGCGGTTGGTGGAAGAGGCATTTCTCGGGTTTGAAGTAGAGGTCGTGGTCGAGTGCGACCTGCAGTACTGCGCTAACTGCTTCGATGTGGGCTTGTAACCCGGCTTCTTCGGTTGTGGCGATGCCGATGTCGTCCATGTATACGCGGATGATCGTTCCGCGCGATTGGTAGTAGAGGATGACGTCGCTTAGGATATCGTTCATCATATTCTGGAAGGTTGCCGGTGAGTTGGTAAGCCCGAAGTACATGACGAGGGGTTCGAAGAGTCCGTATTTGGTTTTGAACGCAGCTTTAGGTTCGTCGCCTTCTTTGACTCGTATGTTGTTGTATCCCCACCGTACGTCGAGTTTGGTGTAGATGTGTCCGTTTCCCAGGTCGTTAATGAGTTCCGCCATGAGCGGGAGTGGGTATTGGTTACGTACGGTGCATGCGTTAATGCGTCGATAGTCCTGTACGGGTCGTAGTTTGCCGTCCTTCTTTTTGATGAAGAAGAAGGATGACGCGTATGGTGATTTCGACGGTCGTATGTAGCCCATTTTGAGCTGTTCGTCCAACCATTTACGGAGTTGTCCGTCTTCGTCTTGCGACATGGGGTAGACTTTGCAGTCGATACTGGCCGGCATCCCTGGTTTGAAATCGATGGCATGGTCCCATGGTCGAGAGGGTGGGAATCGGTGAGATGCTTCTTCGCTGAAGATCTTGGCGAAGCGCTGATATGGTTCGGGGATGACTGCCGCCACCGTGTTCTGATTAGCGGCGATGGCAAGTTCTGTGGCCGTGGTACGTATCTGGCATTCTTCCTCGAGTTCCTGTATGATATCCTCTCCCTCCTGTTGCGTGATTGCGTTTGCTATCGTAGTTTGTAGTTCCGTAGGGTTGATTGACCGGAGCACTACTGGAAGCGCGTTTTCGTGAATGGTGGCGTGAGTCCAGCTAATGGTGGGTTCGTAGGTTGCTAGCCAGGGGTATCCGAGGACTAGCTCTTCGTTTCCAATGTCCGTAACTAGGAATCTCATAACTTTGTTAACGCCGTTGGTTTGGACGTCTAGGTCGACGAAGTGAGTGATGGACCCAGCTTTGTTTTCCGTGTTATCTATGTTCCATATTTTCTTTGGTCGCTCGAGGGCTTGTAGCCCGAGGCCCATGCGTTTGGCGAACGCTGGTCTTATGAAGTTGTCGGTGGCACCCGAATCAACGAGTCCTTTAATGTCGGCCATGGAGTAACTTGTACGAATCGAGACTGGAATTCGAAGCGAACGGTAGCGAGTCATGATTACAGAGTTACAATTAACTGCCCTCACCCAGGCCGATGGGTTTAGGCGTCCTGAAAACCCTCTTGGGTCCATAGGTCTTTGAATATGAGGTCCTTGACCTCGTCACTAGCTCCCCGTATGGTGTCCATCCATCCTTTTGCCTGTTCTTCGGCTGAGGCTTCTGCGCGTCTCGCGGTCACGGGTTCCTGGCTGTAATAATCGGTCTCCGTGCTGCGACTCGTACTGGCGCGTGGTTGGTACTGCTGCCTCTGCTTTCTAGGGCGGGTGCAGTCTCGTGAGAAGTGACCCGGGTTGTTACAGTTGTAGCATATAACTTCCCTCATGTCTCGACGTTGTCCGCCTCCTCTGTTTTGTCCTGGTCCTCCTCGCGGTGGAAATGGAGGAGTGTACGGTGCCCGATTGGGGTCTCCCACCATGGCGAGTCTTGCGCGTGTCCGATCGGCCGAGGTGTCCATCGCGTTTGGGTCATATCGTGGAGGTGGGTGTCGGGGTGGTGCCCACGGTGGGGCGTACCCGCGTTGCTGGTTCGAGCGTGTGGGGGGTGGTCCTCGCGATGGCGCACTGGTGAGATTGAGTCGTGCGCGTAGGTGGATATACTGCTTCTGGCGGCGCATAGCTGCCTCCTTCCACTCGTTGAAGTTTTGCGGGTCATCCATCTCGTAGATTTTGGTGAACAGTGCCTTGGGCAGTCCCGCGGTAAATCGGTCCATCGTTTGGCGGTCGTTGAGGCGGTAATCAGCTTTCCGCGCTAGTTGTTCAAAGTTGGTGACGTACGAATCAATGTCGTCTCCGACCATTTTGAATCCTTTGGCCAGCGTGGCTTGTGCCTCTTCTTGTTCGAGGACGTTGGAGAATCGGTCCGAGAATCCTGCGGTCAGCGTGTCCCACAGGTAGTCGTCGTATCTGCTCCTTCCGAGACGCAGCTCGTTGTTGAGCCACTGGAGGAATCCAAGAGTCCAGTTGGCTACTTGGGGTCCTTTGATGAGTCCTAGGAAGAGCAGGCATCGTCGATAGACGTTGAGCATAATCGGTGCTTCTGCATTTTGTCCCCAGTAAATGTGCCATTGAGTGAGGAAGGACTCATACTCTTTTCTATTGCCGTCAAAGACGGTCGGCACTTCTCCTACTAATCTCTCCGTTCCGTGGGGTGGTCCTAGTGGTAGGCCTCCCGGCGGTGGTCCTCCTGGAGGGGGTGGTGGTCCTCCTCCGAATGGGTTACCTCCTCCTCCCCCGCCAAACTGCGGATGTCTTCCTCCACCTCCTCCTGGCGGGCCTTGACCGAAGTTTCCACCTGGCCTTCTAGGTGGTGCGGGTCCTCCCGCCCCGGGTGGTGGGTCTGGTATGTCTGGGCCTACTGCGCGAAATATGGCTGCGTCGTCAGCCGTCATGCGGTGTCCTGTGGCGGGGTTGATGGGTTGCAGGTACGCTTCCGCTTCTTCGGTGATGCGTCGTGCTTCTTCTGTGGCTAGTTCTTCGTGTGTTAGGGTTGCGGTAGCCATGACTGCGGGGGCGTGTACGTGGATGGTTTCGGGTTCGTTTATGCGAAGGGACTCAGCTGTTTGGATTACTTCCTCAATTTCCGATTCGTCGTTGGCGTTGGAAGTCTCTTCGTCTCCGCTAGTTTCTGATGGTGCGGGGGTTCTGGGTTCGGATGTGCTAGGTTCTTCCTCTGGTTGTCCGTCGATACGTCCCCACTGTTCTCGCGTGGGTAGTCCTCTGGCGTCGATATCGCAGTTATAATTCCTGCCTGCGGGTCGTATTACGTCGAACCGATTGTCTATGGGATTCCACGTAATCTCCACCCAGCAAAGGTTGTCGAAGTTAAACTCAACTGGTCGGTATCGGGTGGGTCCCGATGCAAAGTCTACGAAGTAACCAGTCTCTCCTCGGTATTCTCTCCACCTAGCTGCTCCTAGGAATTGTGTTGGTACGTTGCGATCTCCCCTTCGTTCGAGGGAGTATGTTTGAAAGTTTCTCCACTGGTCTCGAGTTGTGAACGCCACGGTGAGGGATCTTGGTCTTAATGTAACGCCACCACTGGCGTTAGTCCGACTTGGACTACGAAAGGGCGTTCACGACTTAGCGAATATCTCGAAGATAAGTCACGTGACTTGAACACGTGTACACGGCGCTTCGTAAGGGCACGTGACACTTGATGACTAAGCACTAGGACGCTCAAGTCACTAGGCTATCGATAAGGACGACTTGCGCGAAGGGGCAAGCGAAGCACTCGTGAAAGAGATGAGGAAGAAGTGGTGATTGAAGAAGACCAAGATGGCTTATCTTGGTCTTGTCGAGCCACTATTTATACATGTACGAGGACGCTTTAAAGCTCCTCCCGAATCCGTACGACTAGTAGCGTAAGTAGCTCGAACCCTACTACAGCTGTCCTAGGAAAGAGTCATGCCACATCGGCATGTGATACTGTACGACTACGCTGACTGATACTCGAGTCCATGACACATTACGACTTACTAAAGGAGTCATCACCGTATAGTAAGCGTCCACTTCGCGTACCGTGACAACGTGCGCCTGGTGGACTTTGCCCCAGTGCTAGTAGCGGTCACGTTCCTTCTAAGGTCGTGTACTTATATTCGCTAAGTCGCTCCCGGTATAACTCGCCACTCTGTCCCCGCTCAAGTCGAGCACCGTTAGGACGGGCCTAACGCAACATTAAGACCAAGCTAACCCTCACCAACGACACAGTGGCGTCCACAACAAGAGATCGGTGGGACCGAAACCGAGCCCAATCGTATACCATCCCCAGCAGAGGAGAACGGAACGTCCCCACGCGCTATCTAAGAGCTGCTAGGTGGAGGACACACAGAGGAGAAACCGGGTACTTCGTTGATTTCCCTACCCGACCAAGTCGATTCTACCCAGTTGAGTTCAACTTCGAGCATACCTGTTGGTGTATACTCGCAACAAACGACGCAGGAATACAAACAGTGGTCAGACCAACCACACGAGATTATCGGTGCGACATCTTAGAGAGCGAAGTAGTCCCCCAAGCAAGAGTGGGACCCATCGACGGCGCAGCTACCACAAGCACCACAGAAGAAGAAGGCTCCGAATCAGACCAAAGCAGCGAAGAAGAAGATCACCTCTCCCAAGTAAACGCGGAAGAAGAAGAAGAGCTAGCAAACCTAGCAGGAGGGATTACGCTTAACGAAGCACCCCAAGCTGAGCAGATCATCGTTCACCCACCAGACGAGATGACAACCACCCAGCTAGAACCAACATACGCACTTCAAGTGGACCCGATACAACTACCACAAGACGGAGTCCCAGAAGATCTACTCCCCATCGACCCCGGCACGGGACATCGGATGACCGCAGACGACGCAGCTCTCATGAGGGCCATTGGACCTGACGAACCAGACCCTCCCGAAGGAGGAGGACCACCCGGAAGAGGCCCAGGCGGAGGCCACCCACACGGAGGAGGCGGAGGACACGGAGGCGGAGGAGGACCACCCGGGGGAGGCGGATTCCCGGGGATGGCTCCCATAGGCAACCCACCTCGATCGTCAGACAGACTCCAAGGCAACCCGCCCATGGTCTTCAACGGAGACCGCACCAAGGCCCTGCAGTTCAGAGCACAGTGGAACCTCTATCAAGGAGTCAACAGTACGAGCGACATCATGCGCAACTACTACCGCCGATCACTCCTCTTCCTCGGCTACATCCAGGGGGAGACAGTTAACGAATGGGTGATGTACATGACCGATTGGCTGATGCGCCAGACAGAGGCAGGATTCCCCGAACACACCCGACGCCTCTGGGAAGAGACCCTTCGCGCCTTCACCAGACGATTCGCCAACACTATGGAGAAAGAGCAAGCGCAGGCGGAGCTGCGCAAAGGCGTTCACATGAAGGACGGGGACATTGACAGCTATGTGGCTACCTTTGAACGCCTAGCCCGACAAGCTGACTACAACCTCGACGCCCCTCAAACGCTGGACCTATTCACGGCAGGACTACCGAGGGCATTATTTGCCAAGGTTTACGAACAGTACGAACCCGCCACGTTCGAAGCATGGAAGCAAGCGGCGATGAAGAAGCAACAGCAGTACATGCATCTACAGGCACGTCTCAACTCGCTAAAAACACCCACTCCGAGAACTACTCCGCGCCCCAGCCCGTGGGGAAACTCCCAGAGCGGGTGGACACCAAGGAACCTCCCCCATCACCAGAATCCCAACGCAATGGACACCTCCGCAGACAGGACGCGAGCACGAGGTGCAGAAGCAGAAGACACCCAGGGGAGGCTCGCCGGAGCAGAGTTCATACTCGACCGACAAAGACCACCCTATCCGCCCAGAGGAGGACCAAGGGGACGAGGCAGAGGAAGGGGGCCACCCCGAGACGCAAGGGAAGTGATCTGCTACACCTGTAACCAGAAGGGACACTTCAGCCGCGACTGCCCACAGCATCGCAACAACGCACAGAGCAGTGGCAGTAGGAGGTCGGAAACAGACTTCTACACCCAAGAACCAAGAGTGCAGGCACGCGCGGCAGTAACCCCGCAACAGCAAGCCCAGGAGTGGCTCCAGGGAGTAGCCGGAGCACCAGACGAAGTGAAGGACCTAGTCCTCCAAGAACTATGGGGAAAAGAGGGTTTTCCAAACGCCTGAACCCGTCGGCCTGGGTGAGGGCGCTCCGTTGTAATTCTGTAATAATCACACGCTACCAATCGTTGAGAATTCCAGTTTCCGTTCGAACAAGTTACAACATGGCCGAAGTAAAAGCACTGGTGGACTCGGGAGCCACAGACAGCTTCATTAAACCCGCGTTCGCGAAACGAATGGGGATTGGTCTCAAAAAGCTAGAGACACCCAAAAAGATATGGAACATCGATAACTCCGAGAACAAGGCAGGACTAATCACGCACTGCGCAGATCTCGACGTACAGACTAAAGGAACCCACAAAACAATGCGGTTCCTACTCACAGATACAGGGAACGAGGACATCGTCCTCGGCTACCCATGGCTGGCCGCCTACGAACCACAGATCAGCTGGCAACACGCCGTCATCAAAGAAGACGCCTACCCAGTGGTCCTTCGAACCACGCACCCAGAAGAGCGAGGGGTAACAATCGCATTCGCCCCTACCGAGTTCACGGAAGAAGAGAAGCGCCACGCCGTGCGACAACTCTACGACGAATGGGAGACAGTCAGGGCGCGCACCACGGCCACGGAGCTGGCCATCGAAGCACAACAATACACTGACGCAACAGAGATCCCAGAAGAGTATGCGGACTTCGCCAAGGTGTTCAGCGAAGAGGAATCACATCGCTTCCCACCCTCGCGACCCTGGGACCATGCCATCGAGTTCAGGAAGGACGCCCCAACCGCCATCGACTGCAAGATCTACCCCATGTCACGCGACGAAGACATCGCCCTCCGCAAGTTCCTTGACGAGCAACTGGAGAAGGGGTACATCCGACCATCGAAATCCCCTTATGCGTCGTCCTTCTTCTTCGTCAAGAAGAAGGATGGGAAACTGCGACCAGTCCAGGACTATCGAAAGATCAACTCATTCACCGTGCGTAATCAGTACCCCCTACCGCTCATACAGGAGCTCATCACGGACCTGGGTAATGCGGACATCTACACTAAACTCGACGTCCGCTGGGGATACAACAATGTCCGCATCAAGCAAGGCGACGAAGAAAAAGCTGCCTTCAAAACGCGCCATGGATTCTTCGAACCACTTGTCATGTACTTCGGCCTCACCAACTCGCCGGCCACCTTCCAGGACATGATGGACTCCCTCTGCGGACCCACCATCAGCAAACACGAGCTGCTGGGCACCACCATCCGCGTCTACATGGATGACATCGGCATCGCCTCCCGAAACGGCCGCGCAGGCCATATCGCAGCTGTACGTGACATACTCCAGATCGCAAAGGACAATGACTTGTACTTCAAACCAGAAAAATGTGTCTTCCACGCACCGGCGATCGATTACCTGGGGGTAATCCTTGAAAAGGGGGTGACGCGCATGGACCCTGTCAAAGTCGCTGGCATCCGCAACTGGCCAACACCAACCACGGTCAAACAGGTCCGATCTTTTCTCGGATTCTGCAACTTTTATCGCCTCTTCATCAAAGGATTTGCCACATACGCACGACCGCTGAACCGATTAACTCGAAAAGACACGGAGTGGCAATGGGGACGAGCAGAGGAAGACGCCTTCGTAAAGCTCAAGACGCTAGTCACAAGCGAACCAGTACTGGCACACCTGGATCTCACAAAACAATTCGAGATGGAGGTGGACGCATCAGGCTTCGCGGTGGGTGCGGTACTCCTGCAACGCAAAGAGGACGGTAAACGACACCCCATAGGCTATTACTCTGCGACGCTCAACGAAGCAGAACGCAACTATGACATCTACGACCTGGAACTGCTAGCCATCGTCAAAGCCTTCCGACACTGGAGACCCCTACTCGCAGGCTCTCCACACAAAACCAAGGTATTCTCCGACCACCTCAACCTGCAGTACTGGAGGTCGCCACAAAGGATAAGCAGACGCATCGCCAGGGAAGTACTTGAACTATCCGAATACGACTTTGAGATTCACCACATCAAAGGCACAGCCAACGGAAGGGCAGATGCACTCTCCCGGAGGCCGGACTATGACCAGGGGGATAACGACAACAAGGACGTAGTGGTCCTCCCCGACGCGCTCTTCGTGCGAGCCACACAAGTAGAAACCGTCATGCCGAACACCCTGACGATAGAACCTGGGGAGATGGAGCGGCCAGACGCGACATACCATCAAGACGAGGACTACCTTCGCCCGTGGATCGACGCACATCGACTAAAGAAGATCGAAGGCACTTGGTACAAAGATGGAAGACGGGTGGTGACTGGCGGATTATATGACAAGAGAAGTATCATCTCCGCTCACCATACACCACCGGTTTATGGACATCCAGGCATCAACAAAACCTCGCAACTGGTAGGACGCTCCTACTGGTGGCCAAACATCGCCCAAGACGTCCTGGACTACGTCAAAGGATGCGCCGAGTGCCAAAGGCACAAAGCCAACAACCGACCAACCCGAGCACCACTATCCCCGATCTACCCGAACCCTGAGGCGCTCCCCTTCGAAACTATCGCCCTCGACTTCATCACCAAGTTACCTCAGTCGCAGGGGTTTGACTCGATCCTCACCATCACCGATCACGACTGTACCAAGGCAGCCGTCTTCATCCCTTGCCAAGAGGAAATCACCGCAGAGGGAACCGCTGCTCTATACGCTAAGCACGTCTTCCTGCGATTCGGGCTCCCCACCAAAGTCATTAGTGACAGAGACCCACGTTTCGCATCCAAGTTCACGCGAGAACTGTGCAAAATCCTAGGGATCTCGCAGAACGTCTCCACTGCCTACCACCCTCGAACAGACGGACAGTCAGAACGGACTAACCAGTGGCTCGAGCAATATCTCCGCTTCTGGACTAATGAGAGGCAAGACAATTGGGCGACCTATCTCCCTATAGCGGAATTCACGCACAACAACTGGCCCCATGAGACCACCAGGAAGTCCCCTTTCTATCTCCTAATGGGGTACAACCCACGCGCTGATTGGATCGATAGGCCATCACCCATACCCCAAGTGGCGCTGAGAATCGACCAATTCCAGGAAGCCAGAGCGCAGGCCAAGGCCCTCCTTATCAAGGCACAGAAGTCATGGGTCAAACACAAAGATACGCCCAAGTACAAGGAAGGAGATCTCGTGTGGCTGGAAGGACGCCACCTGCGCACCAACCAGCCAACCACAAAGCTTGCGCCCAAAAGACATGGCCCCTTTAGGGTCGCACAGGTGATGTCCTCTGTCAACTATCGCCTTGAACTTCCCACACAGTGGAGTATCCACCCGGTGTTCCACACCGATCTTCTCACCAGATACCACGAGACCGCAACGCATGGGCCTAACTACCAACGCCCACCGCCGGATCTAGTAGACGGGGAAGAAGAATACGAAGTCGAGAAGATTCTAGACTCGCGGAGATTCGGGAGAACGCGGAAACTGCAGTATCTTGTGAAATGGAAGGGGTACCCCGACTCGGAGAATCAGTGGGTTGACCGGAGCGAAGTATTCGCCGACCAGGCCATCCGGGACTTCAAAGCATTGAACCCCGCCCGAGAAACGCATATAAGAGGGGTCCACTACGAGCTAAGTCCCCCAGCAACTCCTGCTACCTATTCCCATCCTGTCTACCTTCGTACCATGTCTTCCTGCTCTCTCCCGTCGCAGTCCACCATCGACACCGTCACCAAGGCCCTGTCCACTACCCATGGGCCTGCCACCCGCGAGGACGCCCTCACCGTCCTCCGAGCCTTCCCGGACCCCACCGCTGGGGGAGGCGCCGATTCCCCCGGTGCGCAGCCTCTTACCTACGAGGCGGGCCCCGAAGAAGAAGAGCGTGCCCTACTCGAGGGCCAGGCCGCAGATAGCCGCGTTCCACACCTTGACGGACACGGTGACAGTGAACCTGTCCAAGTACCACACCGAGTTCGGGCCCGTGCGGCCATGGAAGGAAGTAGTGAAGGAGTGGAGGGACGAGCAGCTACGGAGGGCGCAGCTGAAGCAGCAGCAGCTGAGGCATCGGCGCCTGATACAGCAGACTGGGGTCTGGATGAGGACGCCCCCAGCGACTACCCAGCTACGCACCCCCTCATTCGCTCCACCACAGACACTGACGACCCACGTGAAACCCCCTACTCGCTCAACACCGACGGAACCCCCATGTACAAGCGGGACCTCGGGGTGTTGGGTGCCCCCACCCATCAGCCCCTAGCCGTCATCAACACACGAGTCCCCAGTGGCTTCAAGGCCAACACTGGCGCGGACTACCTTCCCTTTCGCATCGTCTCCCCCGACGGGGTTGAGCGCGAGGCCCGATACCATCAGGTGATCATGGGGCCGGACCCTCTGGTGGTGGGCATCATCGACGAGTCAGATAAGGTCTACGCTCGCCCCCTCTACGCCGCCCCCCACTATGTGTATGGCGGCAAGCCCATGTACCCCGCCGCGGACATGGTCCTCTTCACAGAGGCTTTCGAAGATCGGGCGCGCGTCGACCGCTGCCTCGACTCCATCCACGACCTCTCCCTCACGGCGGAGATCCACCGCTACCGCCTCGCTGACCGGGAGCAACAGCGCCTCAACCAGCGCATCGACGACCTCATCGCCGCCCTGGGGGAGGTCCAAGGCAAGGTGGCGGGCAGTCGGCGCCGGCTGGAGATGGCCAACGCGTTGGAGCGTATCGAGGACGAGGCGGGCACCATGGTGGATTACGAGCTGACGAAGAAGAAGACCCGTAGGGGCAGGAGGAGCGCCCAGCAGCCGCAGCGTACGCGGATTCGTTACGAGGAGGAGGGGTTTGGAGCGTCAGGGCGTCGCACCTAAAAAGGGGGTGATGTTGCGATCGGACTCATTAGTACGGACTACAGTCTCACGGGGTTCTGACTACCCTAGTATTAGTCAGGGACAGTCGTCTCAGTCAGCGGTGTTTCGGATATCACATGGTACGGACTTGACTCATACCTAGGATAGTCGTAGTAGGGTTCGAGCTACTATCGCTACTGGGTACTTTACGTTCAGGAGGAGCTTCAAAGCTCCTCGACAACTGTATAACTAGTGGGCAGTACGAAGACCGAGCTCCTCAGCTTGGTCTTCTTGAATCCTTATCTGATCCTGTCTCCCTCTCTCCTCGTCTGCATCCTTCTCGTACTCTGTCTCCTATCGCGTCTGGCCTTGATCAGGCAGATCGCCCAACAGCACGTGCGCCTGGTGGACTTTGCCCCAGTGCTAGTAGCGGTCACGTTCCTTCTAAGGTCGTGTACTTATATTCGCTAAGTCGCTCCCGGTATAACTCGCCACTCTGTCCCCGCTCAAGTCGAGCACCGTTAGGACGGGCCTAACGCAACATGAGACGCCCATTGAGCTCACTACAGAAGGCGCAATGGAGGGCCCCCCCACCGCTCTCGCGGGGGCCACCATAGTGCGCCAAGCATTCCAGCCCCCGCCCGACAAGCACGTCCGCCTGAACGTCGACTCCAAGGGCAAACCAACCGCCGCGACGACCATGCCAGCCTCCTGGGCCAAAGTGGTCACCCAGAAAGGAGTCGCCCAACAAAGCGCGGGGACCACACAGTCCCGAAACGTCACCCAAGGTATGGGCCGCTCTGCTGGAGGCAAAGCCCGCCCCGAAACAGTAGCCAGACGGGCCCTTACGGGGAACACGGAGGTCACCATCGTCCGTCATCACGGCCTGGAGGACATTGCCTTCGAAGCAACCATCCGTAAAATGGCCCCCGCCCACATAGTCGCCGAAACCCGAGGCGAAGTCGAGAGACTCTCCGGAAGCAAGCTCATCCTCCTTAGCGGACGGTGGTCCAAAAACAAGGACCCCAATGTCCACAACTTCGTTTATACCTTCAAAGACCGCGTCCCCTTCGAGGCCATCTACCCCCTGCGCGACGTCCTGGTCAAACCGCTCATGACGGGCCATCTCGTTCCCAACGACGGCTGGTCGTATGCACAATTACGCGACACCATCACCTCCGATGCGGACGGCGCTGTCTTCAACGGCACCCAGCTCGAACTAGAGCTCCGCCGCAACGCCGCTTTCGAACACGCAATCTTCTGCATAGCCCCCCACTGGCAGGGCTCTGCGTACACCGTCTCCCACAACCCGCGCGGAACAGTCAAATTCGCGTATGTGGATGAGAAAGGCCCAATAACGGCACAAGCCACGAGGGACGGGATCTTCATGTTCAACGAGAAGGTCCGTTTCGTCCCCACGGGTGACGCCCCTACAATCGCCCTTTGCGGACGTTGCCACCGGATAGGACACTCCACCGACTCCGCGGCTTGTCCTCTGCCCGCCAACGCCGTACGCTGCTTCCTCTGCGGAGGCTCGCACCATTCCAACGACCATGCCACCTTCTGCCCCAACCAGCACGACAAGGTCGGCGAGTGCCGCTGCCGCTTCCCGTGCCTCAATTGTGGTAAAGATCACAACGCGCGCTCACCAAACTGCAAGCTAAAGAAGGGGTTCGCCCCCCCCTCCCCTTGCACCACGGTCAGACGCGACTATTCCCGCCCAGCCCTCTGCCAAGGGCAAAGGCAAAGCGACGGCCCCACCCCCGCCCGAGGATCTGGTCCCTACCCAGAGGGAACCGACCTCGGGGTCTGCAGGTGCGATTACCGTCGAAAAACCACAACAGGAGGACGAGTTCACCTTGGTCCAAAAGAAAAAGACTCGCACAGCCAGGCGCAACGCAGCTAAACGTGCTGCCAACGCCCGAGTCCCCAGGTCCGAAAACGCGACCAAGGCCCCTCCGTCCTCCTCCCGCCCAACACCTAACCCTCCCGCTCCAGCTGCACCTGCGCGACAGACCTCCAAAGTCCCGGCCAGACCGGCGTACAAGGGATCGAAAACATTCCCGACCCCGCCCTCCTGGAAGGACGTGCCAGTCATAGGCTGGAGACAAGTCGCCACCGACATCGAATGCGCGAGGGCCCTTGAGGAGCTCTGCAGACACGAGCCCACCCCCGCCGACCTCCGACTGCTGCACACCGAATGGAGCGGCAGCGAGAACGACATGGAGATCGCAGCTCTCCGCACCATCCAATTCAAGTACGCCGTTAAGTACGGACTCCCACTGACGACTCTCGACACAATCAAACGCCTCACCGCATCACTGGGACCCGAAGCAAGCAAGCAAGCCATCCTCCAGTTCGAAGAAGACTGGGGAGCCGTCTCCCCCTTCCGCTACGTCTACTCGGTCCTCCCACAGGAACAGTCTTTCCTGCTACCCGGGGAGATTGAACCAACGGAGGCCAGCAAGGAGGACGCTGTAGCGGTGCGACTGCCGCGCTACGCCAAGTCAAGTGTAGAGTGATGTGAACTGTAAGGGAGCACACTCAACCTAGCGCGGAGACAAGTCACGCGCCGAACGTACAGTCACAGCGGAGAGCGCAGAACTTATGGATCTTTATACAAGTCCTAACTGCAAGGGTATCACGCTGTGGCACGCTGAGTGGAGAACCAAGAGGACAAGTTTAGATTGTGAAAGAGTAAGGAGTACAAGGGAAATACGCACCTGAGTGGAGAACCAAGAGGACAAGTTGGTTCCACTCAGGACGCTACAGGGAAGCTTATATACACTACTGCGGCTGAGTACGAACTGAGTCTGAACACTATTACTAAGTGTATAGTAAGACTCCATGACTCAGGAGCTGACGCGTCGTGTCTATTAATAGCGCTATCTATTGTGCTGACTGAGGCACTTGTCATAGCGCTTACGAGCGGCTCCACTTTGCTGAGTAAAACCTAATACAGCGAGTAAGCGTAAACTACTAATGCGTGTTCTAGATCCTTCCAGAACCTTCCATAACCTTCCGTCCTTATCTACCAATCAGAACTAACATACGCATAAGGGACCTAAGTCCCACGATCACGTGCACATGGGTGGCAAACCCTTGTGACTAACTCGAAGTCTCTGTACTTCGGCCCTTTATATCTCCCTTATATAAATCCGTATAAATACAGAAAAATAAGGAAAATAATACGCGTCCATGACAGACGCAGCAAACAACCGAAGGATGGCCAGGATCCTCCTAGACGCGACCCTTCTCTACAAACAAACGGAGGCCAAACACAACGGCATCCAACCTCCCGTCATCACTGAGCCGATCCTGGAAGCCGTCCTCGACACCAACTCTCTCGGCGGCACGTACTCTTTCTTCGCCTTAGCCAATGGGGACACCATGTGGGACGCCATTAAGAACATGCACACACTTTTAAACGACACTACCCCTCTTTATGCATAATACAACCATCCTATCAGTTAACATGCGCCGCCGTAACGACGCGATGCATGGCCTCTTGGAACTCAACGACACGGACGACGTTATATGTGTGCAGGAACCTTGGTTTGACACCATCGGTACCGCAAGAAAAGACAGCAAGCGGGAAGGCGTGGACGTGCTCGGTGGGGCGAAACACCAGAGCTGGTCCATGTTCTATCCTTATTACAGTTCGGAGAAAAGGGCTAAGGTAATGATTTATTCCCGTAAATACAGCCGCCTCGCCTCGAAAAGACGATTACATCCAGTCCATATTATCCCGCGCCTCGACCTAGTACAACACCCATCCCTGATGATCGTGGACGCTCGCTTACATACACATACCTTACGCATTATTAACTTCTACAACGACGTCGACGACCCCTCGGCGCTACGTTCATTACTGACCCTTGACCTAGACCCCACAGTCCCGACCCTCCTGGTCGGCGACTTCAACCTCCACAGCCCACGATGGTCACCGAGGGGCTGGTCCCCCTCCCCCCGAGCAGCTGAGTTCGAGTCATGGGCCATGATCCAAACTTTTGAACTCGCCTCGACACCCGGTGTCACCACGCGGAGGGGAGCGGCTAATGACCGCGAGAGCGTGCTGGACCTAGTCTGGCACAACCTCGCCGCGGTCGCCACCGCGTCCCTGCAAGACCCAACCGTGGATTGGGAAGCCTCTCTCGGCTCGGACCACGCGGGCATCCGCTCGAGCTGGGATATCGAAGGCACGCATCGGGGGATGAAGCAAACACGCGGCACGGCGTTCAGAGTCGACTTCGACGATGACGACGCCGAGAAAGCGTGGCGCGAGGACATCGCAGCCGCTCTTCCCCCAACCACACCGCTAACGGACACACTCGCCATCGACGTATTCGCAGAGGCTGTGCAACACTCCATATCAGCGGCGTGCCATGCACACATGGAACTAAAAAACACGTCCAAAGCCCGTGGTCACCCCTGGTGGAACGCCGACTGTACAACAGTGGCCAACGCCCTCCGAGCCCAAACGAAAGGAGACACGCCAGCACGACGCGACGCAAAACGCCAGCTCAAACAGGCCACGCGCAAAGCAAAACGAGCCCACTACGACAAGCTCATCGAATGCGGCAACATCTGGGACGTAGCCTCCTGGAGACACGGGAGGAAACTTTCGGGGATCCCCGCGCTTCGCCGACCGGACGGCACCGTTCTCACCGAACAACAAGACATCTCCGCCGCCCTGGGGCGCAAGTTCTTCGTCACGGCAGACGCCCTCGGGGACATCGAAGCCGCTCAGGCGGACGACCCGCCTCCACTTCCGACAAGGCCCTTTGCGCCCATCGTTAAGAAGGAGGTTGACCCCCTCCTCTTCGATGCAAGCTCAAAGTCGGCCCCGGGGGAGACGGGCACCACGTGGCTCATACTCAAGAAGGCGTGGAGTGTCCTCGACCTCCACCTCATCCACCTTTTCAATGCGTGCGTTTCGGTGGGCCATCACCCGAAAGTATGGCGACACGCCGTCGTCGTCGTCATCCCGAAACCTGGCAAGGACGATTACCTCGCCCCGAAAGCATACCGACCCATCTCCCTCATCGAGTGTATAAGCAAACTACTGGAGAAAGTGATTGCACGACGGCTGCTCTTCGAGGCGGACAAACTCAACATCCTCCCCACCAACCAATATGGCACCAGAGCCTTCTCGTCGACCCTCGACGCCGGCTTCGCCCTCACCCACGATATCCAATGCGCCTTCCGCCTGAAACGGAAGTGCGCGGCGCTGCTGTTCGACATCAAGGGTTTCTTCGATCACGTGCACAGGCAGCGCATGGTCCACACTCTGCGTATCCTCGGCTTCCCCGAGTCGATCGCGAAGTGGACGGACGCTTTCCTCACGGATCGTAAGGTGTCCCTATCCTACAATGGGTTTGTTGACGCGCCACAGGACCAACCAGTGGGAACACCACAGGGTTCGCCCCTCTCGCCCATCCTATCTGCTCTCTACACGTCCACGCTCCTCAAACTACCTCCGCCCCACGAAAACTCGACCCTTGGAATGTACGTAGACGACGGTATCATCTTTGCTCACGGACAGACCTGGGATGTTACGAAGAAGTGCCCCTTATCTTTTCCTCTACTATGTTGCCTCGTGTTTGCGTGTACTTTTACCCACGATCCGCTTCCTTTCTGCCTTCCGCTTCTATCTCGCACCCACCGCCTGACCATTACGATACCGATCTTACGACTCTTAAAGTCCGCGGGCGCCATCTGACTTCCGCGTACCCCCGCGGGATTCGCTTGTTCCATTTACAGACTTTCCTTTCATATTACTTGTTTAGCTCGCTAGGGCCAGTACCCTAGGATCGCGCCATGTGTTTGTGACTCGCAAACACCCTGTACTAGTATATAAGTCACGCCCTACCTAGCTTGTACGGTAGACTTGACTTCTTGTGTAATACCACATCGTCTTTGCCTCACGAACCCCGCTTGACTCGCCCTTGCGCTTGAGTCCTCACCTTTGCTCGCCTTTACGCTTGAGCCCTATTCCCTGCTATTACTCTAGTGCCCCAGGGAGGCCTAGTAGTACTTGTTCATCATCGAACTGAGTCTTAACCGACTCGCGCCTTTCCGATCCCGATTGACTTACGAAGTACACGTCGTACTTAACGCCCCTGTGGTGGCGTTACATTAAGTCAAGTCTCTCACAGTGGCGACATCTAGTCGCAGCCAGTCTCGGTTTCAGGCCGAATATATCGATCGTTACAGCACCGACGAACTCTCTGACAAAATCAAGGGAACTGCAGTCTGGGCAGAACACGACGGAGTTGAGGGATACTTTCTCTTCCACCCTAACACACAGAAATACCGACAAATCCACTACCTCGACGACATCCGCCAGTGGGCGTACATCGACTACTCACCAAAACAAGGGAAGTGGTACACCATTAGCATTGTGCCCCCCGCACTCGGAGTAGGACCCTTTGGAACCCGCACTACTAGTGGCATCGACATCGACAGCCCAGACCCTGATTCCCCAAGTGTACCTGTCCCTACAACGAACCTACCAACCACCGCATTCCCATCCTACGCAATGTCACAGACCCAACAACAAGCTTCGGCTAGTACAACACTCACCAGCGGAGGAGGAGGAGGACCCTCGGGAGCCTCGAGCTCAGGAGGAGGGGGAGCTCCGGTACCACCCAGTGGAGCCCCGGCCGGAGGAGCTGGCGCTGGCGCTGGCGGTGGCGGTGGCGGTGGCGGTGGCGGTGGCGGTGGCGCTGGTGGTGGCGCTGGTGGCGCTGCGCCAGGAGGAGCCGCGCCGATAGTCGCGCCTGGAGGCCACGGAAGACTGGGAGGAAACCCACCCCCGGAGTTCACAGGAGTGAGGGACAAGAGCAAAGCTTTCCTGCTCGCGTTCGACCTCTATATCGGAATGAACCCGGAGGTCGACCAGCTCAGGATCCCCTCTTCGCGTGCCATGACTCTCCTCTCCTACATCAGAGGACCCCTCGTCGATGATTGGGTGGCAGAACAAGTGCGATGGCTCAACGAACAAGTAGCCAATGGAGTGGACCGAGGAAACATGGTCCTATGGAACACCGTCCGAGACAGATTTGTAGCCGCCTACTTCGATACGGCGGAACGAACCAACGCCCGTAAATCACTTCAGACGCTTACCATGAAAGGGGAAGACATCGACACGTACATAGCCACCTTCGAAAACCTTGTTATCAAGGCTGGGTATAACCCCGACGAAGCCACAACTCTCGACATCTTCCAGGACGGACTACCGAACCAGTTAGTCATTAACGCTATCCGCTTCCAGCACCCAGTCAATTGGGAGCAGTGGAAAGCGGCAGCCCGACTTCAACAGGCTGAATATCTTATTTTGAAGGACCGCCTGGGGAAGAACAAACCGTCGCGCAACCGAAAGGGTGGACACAGCCGAGAGCAGTGGGTCCAAGCCCTCAACAGAACTCGTGACCCGAATGCCATGGATGTTGGACGCGCCCGAGCCTCCGTGGCCCTCACCGACACCGACAAAGCCCAACTTCAGAAGGAGGGACGATGTTTTAGATGTCGTGCTCAAGGGCACATCTCGCGTAACTGCCCACAAAAAGGCGTGCGCGTGGCTACAGCCAGCACTACCATGGCGCTACCCACCAGTCCCTCACGAGCTACGCTCCCCCCTTCCCCGGCTGCAAACGTACCAACTCCCGCCCTCAGTACTATCGCCATATCAGCTAATCGCGTCCTTTCGAATGAGGAGCAGGCAGACGTACAGATCGCAGCGATGAAGGCACAATCACAAGAAGTGCGCGACCTCATGGTCGAAAAGTTGTTTGGAAGAGAGGATTTTCTCGACGCTTGAACCCGGCGGCCTGGGCTAGAGCTTTAAACTTAAACGTGTACACTAGCAGATACCGATCTATGCGAATCCCAGTTCTGTTTAAATCTGCACACGCAACGGCCGAACGACAAGTCCTTATCGACTCAGGAGCAACAGACAATTTCGTATGCTCCACACTTCTTAAACGACTCCAGATCGGGACCAGAGACGTCACTCACCCTATTCGTATCTGGAATGTAGATGGCACCCATAACCAGGACGGCGCCATCACTCAATACACGGACCTCACCGTGAAGACAGGGAAAGAGGAGAGGATGCTTCGCTTCCTGGTCACGAACCTAGGAAGGGACGAAGTTATCCTCGGGTACCCTTGGTTTACGGCCTTTGAACCGAGTATCAAGTGGGGAGATGCAACGTTGAATGAGGAGTTTCAACCGGTTGTAGTCTCGAGTCTTCACTTGTCAGACGAAGCCACGCCCATGGAGGCATCCATTCGGGCGTTGGAGACGTACGAACTTGACGAGGAAGCGTGGGAGCAACTCGTAGACGACGAGTGTGAACCTCAGATCGCATTTTTGCGAAAAACGACGACTGCGTCGGAGCTAGCACAGCGAGAAGCGGCGAAGAAGGAGCAACGGACATTCGAAGAAATGGTCCCAGCGGAGTATCATCGTCACCAAAAAATATTTGACGAAGAAGCATCCCACCGATTCCCCCCGTCACGCATTTGGGACCATGCTATTGACCTGCTTCCTAACGCCCCCGCCGCGCTCGACTGCAAGGTCTACCCCCTCGCGCAGAATGAACAGGAAGCGCTCACCATGTTCCTTACGGAACAGCTAGAAAAAGGATATATACGTCCATCTAAATCACCTTACGCGTCTCCGTTCTTCTTTATTAAAAAGAAAGACGGTAGGCTACGACCCGTACAAGACTATCGGCGGCTGAATGAGATAACCGTTCGAAATCACTACCCCCTTCCCCTTATCCCTGAGTTGGTGGACCGCATACGAGGAGCACGCCTATACTCCAAGCTTGACATCAAATGGGGTTATAACAACGTACGGGTCAAAGGAGGAGACGAGTGGAAAGCGGCGTTTAAGACTAACCAAGGACTCTACGAACCCTTGGTCATGTACTTTGGCCTTACAAATTCGCCCTCAACATTCCAGGAGATGATGGATACGATCTTCCGACCCCTTGTCCTCACCAACGAAGTGATCGTCTACATGGACGACATCCTAATCGCGACCGCCATCGACTACCCTCATCATCGCGCAGTGCTCCATGAGGTCCTCCGCCTATGTGAGGAGCACGACTTATACATCAAGCCGGAGAAGTGCGAGTTCGAAGTCCTCGAGGTGGAATACCTGGGACTGATCATAGGCCATGGAAACCTGCGTATGGACCCTGTTAAGGTACGGGGCATCCAGGAATGGCAAGCCCCGAAGACCCTCCGGGAGGTGCGCGCGTTCCTCGGATTTTGCAACTTCTACCGCCGGTTCATCCGAGGATTCTCCTCACTGGCACGACCGCTCCACAACCTCACGCGAAAAGACACACCATGGAGATGGGGGCAGGACGAACAGGACGCGTTCACAAACATCAAACGGTGTATTGGGCGTGAACCAACGTTATTATTCCCCGACTTCTTGAAACCATTTGAACTAGAAGTAGACGCCTCGAATGTAGCCATCGGAGCCGTGCTGAACCAGCTTGGCCCGGATCAGAAACTACACCCCGTCGCATTCCACTCTGAATCACTCAGCGCAGCGGAACGCAACTATGATATCTACGACCGAGAACTCTTGGCCGTCGTAAAAGCACTGAGAGCCTGGCGAACGTACCTAGTCGGATCCCCACACAAAATCATCATCCACACCGACCACGCCAACCTTCAGTACTGGAAGGAACCACGGAAAATTAGTCGCCGAGTAGCACGCGAGTTCTTGGAACTATCGGAGTACGACTTTGTATTGAAGCACGTCTCTGGAGTAAAGAACGGTCGCGCAGACGCCCTGTCAAGGCGAGCGGATTACACAGTCGACGAAGAGGACAACAACAATGTAATCGTCCTCCCCGCTGAACGATTTATCCGCACTACCGAGATGTCAATGCACGACATGGACATCTGGACCCAAATCTCACAGAATCTTGACGAGAAGGACGTGCTGCGTTGGATTGAACCCCACAACCTGAAAAAGGTGGGGGGGCTATGGTGGAAAGGCGATGCCTTGGTTGTCGTGGGCGACAACGATCTTAAACGGGGGGTAATCACCTTTTTCCACGATACTCCCGCGATGGGACACCCCGGAATCGCAAACACTTTCGAGCTCCTCCGTCGCGACTACTGGTGGCCCAACATGCGCAAGGACGTGGAAGACTACGTCAAAGGTTGCGCAACATGCCAAGCCAACAAAATCAACACACACCGACAAAAACCACACCTCTTCCCCATCACCACCGACCCAGACGCCGAACCCTTTGAAGTCGTCGCTATGGACTTCATCACGAAGCTCCCAGTGTCCGACGGATATGACTCCATCTTGACGATCACAGACCACGACTGCTCGAAGGCAGCTATCTTCATCCCCTGTCACGAGTCAATAACCGCAGAAGGAGTGGCACGACTCTATCTACGTCATGTATACCCACACTACGGCATCCCCCGAAAGATCATTACAGACCGAGATCCCCGGTTCACTTCCGCATTTATGAAAAACCTCTGCAAAGTCCTTGGTATTCGCCAAAATATCTCTTCTGCCTACCATCCACAGACAGACGGACAATCAGAACGTACGAATCAGTGGCTGGAGCAGTATTTGCGACACTGGAGCAACGTGCAGCAGGACAACTGGGCCGAAGCATTGCCAGTCGCACAATTCGCACACAACGCGTGGCCAAACGCGACCACAAAAGAATCCCCCTTTTCCCTCATCATGGGCTGGGAACCACGCACCATGTGGACGCCAAAGCCTACAACATCCCCATCCGTCGAACAGCGTCTAGAAGAGATGGTCATCAGACGACAACACGCGCAAGACTGCATTAAGCACGCACAAGACTTGATGATGAAGCGAGGAAAGACGCGCTTCGTTCCGTATCAAGAAGGAGCCCAGGTCTGGCTAGAGGGGACGAACCTGCGAACCTTCTACCCAACTGCCAAACTCGGCCCGAAGCGCCACGGACCTTTCCGCATTAAGAAGGTTCTATCGGACGTCTCTTACGAATTGGAACTCCCCGCTACATGGAAGATTCATCCCGTGTTCCATGCCAACCTTCTCACCCCATACAAGGAGACGGAACTACACGGCGCAAACTTCACACGACCTCCACCTGACCTCATTGATGGAGAAGAAGAGTTCGAAGTGGAGCGCATTCTTCAGTCGAGGCTGCACGGACGAGGGCGCAAACTTCAATTCCTAGTTCAGTGGAAAGGATTCCCCATAAGCGACAGCTCGTGGGAACCACTTGAGAACGTACGGCACGCCTCGGAACTTATCACCGACTTCTACCACCTAAATCCTACCGCCGATGGGGCTGGACGAAAGATATAAATGACGTCCCCTCAACGCCCATCGCTCCCCATCCCCACTTCTACCATGACTTCCACTCCCATCGTCTCCACAATTCCCGCTCGCCGCCCAGTCGAGATCATTCTCGAAAATCTAACCGTACCCTCACAGGATCTCGGTGTCCCATCGGAAGTAGATGGTCGTACGCCTTACTCAGTGATTCTTAGTCGCCCCATATCTCCCGTCCTTGCCCTGGTCGCGACAGCCCTTTCTGAGCTCGAGGAGCCACCCACTCCTATCCTCCCACCCTGTCTTCCCACCGTCCCGATCATCCAACCCTCGCCAGCCTCACCCCCACCGATCGACACGCCCGTTGTTGTGCACGATGTGCCGGTTCCATACTCCCTTACACCACCACCTCCTCTCGAATCGTCGATAGTCGACGCAGCCCACTTTCCCGCCCCGACATTCCCCGCAGGAATGGACCACATCCCGACACCTGTTCCCCAACTACGCATCGCCGAACCAGACCCCGCCCTGGCCCTCCTCGATGATGAAGAGGAGGAGGGGGACGCGGTCGACCCCGGCCTCCCCTTCTTCCTCAACGATTCCACCTCCCCCACCTTCTTTCCACTCCTGATCGGCGGAGTCGACTGCCCACTGCAAACCGCCCGTTTCATCTACTACCGAAAAAGTTATCGGGAGGTCGTCGGGACCATGGGGAAGGGCCACCCCTGCTACATCTCGCAGGTCTTTCTCAATTCGGTCTACGGAGACCAACTCCCTCAGCACGTTACCAATAACCAGCTAGATATGTTCCACCCCCACGACCCCCGTGCGATTGTGCTCGACGAAGTGCTTGCAGAGTTGCGGAGTCCTCGTCTCCATGCCGAGGTATCCCGCCTCCGCGAATGTCTGGTGCGTAGGGACGCAATACAGACGCGGGCATCGGACCTTCGACGCCTCCAGTCCGAGTTGACCAAAGACGAGTTTGGGCTCGACATGGACCTCGCTGGTGTGCGTAAGAGACTGCAGTACGCCCGGGCCATCCCCCTCATATCCAACAAGTACGCAGAGCTTCACGCGAAGCCGGTGCGCCCCAGGGGAACGCCTGAGCAGATCCCCCTCCTCCCGCGTGTGGGAGGACCTTGCGAGATGCCGCGCCTCCAAGGGGAAGGCCGTCAGCGGCAACGCAAGTGCTTTCAGTGTAAGTCCACCGAACACTTGGTGGCGCAGTGCCCAGACCGACGAGAGCGCGAGCCATGCCGGTGGTGCGGCAGTCGAGTCCATCGGTCCAACACCTGCCTGATCCGCAGGCTCTCTCCCATGTCCCCCGCGTACGTCGACCCAGATAGTCGCCCCAGGTGGTGCGGCAAGTGTCTGCGACACGACGCGAGGCACGAAGAGATCAAGTGTCCGATGTACGAGCAATGTCGGGATTGTGGTGAGCGTGGGCGTTTCCTGTTCCTGCGTCGTCATACCTGTCCCCGCACTCCATCCCCCACACCTACCAACGTTGCGCCGGAGGAGGACTGTTACTACACTAGTGACTAGTCGAAGTCGTGGCGACTTCGAGTCTGACGGGGGGGTAATGTTACGAAGAAGTGCCCCTTATCTTTTCCTCTACTATGTTGCCTCGTGTTCGCGTGTACTTTTACCCACGATCCGCTTCCTTTCTGCCTTCCGCTTCTATCTCGCACCCACCGCCTGACCATTACGATACCGACATCAGTAAGCTGGGGAGGTGTTCAGAAGTGTTCAAGGACACTCTGAACACCTCTGAACACTTTGAACACCTAGCCCGTTCTCAAACACTTCTGAACACCCAATTTGGTTGACACCTGTCAGCCTAACCCGTATTCGGCGACAGGCACTGACACCGCTTCTTGCCGCTTCTCGATATGGACATCACCTCCCTTCATCTACTGTATATATATATTTTCTGTTTGAATTTAGATTCTCCGTCATAAAATAAGGAAATAATAAAGTCTATTGTGAGCTACAAACAATACAGTGTTATCTAGATATTCTACGGCCGAGTTATCGTCAAAGCGCGCGGGATTTGGGGGCGTCGCTATCGGCGTATCGCTGCCATCGTCATTGGGTGCGCGCGGTTTAAGGCAGCCACAGCGCCGTGGTTGTCGCCATTGTCGCCGTCGCTACCATCGTTGCTGTTATCGTCACTGGGCCGCACGGTTCGGGGCGGCTGCAACGGGGTCGCTTCCCCTTCATCGTTGTCATAGGGGGAGCACGTGGCAAGGGACTGCGCAAGTGCGAGGGACCGGTGCTGGGGAGAAGCCTCTACAACCTATGTTGTCGTCGCCGTAGCCGACCACCAGGGTGAGCGCAGCCGGACGGGGCGCCTTCTGTCACATCCCTTCGTCGTCGTCGTCGTCGCCGTCATCCCAGGGACACAGCAAGAGAAGCGCATGTAAGAAAGGGGGAGGGAAAGGTGAGTCGACTGGGAGAAAGGGCGAATGGACAAACGACGTACCGATTGCGCTCAAACTCGGCACGGATGGCACGAATCCAGGCAGTCATAGCGACTCGTTCCCGAGAATGCACTTGTAGAGAGACTTGACGGAGCGTCTGTGAGTGACGACTGAGAAATCCGAGACCAACACGATCTGTTGGCGTCGCGGGTGGGCACGGCCTGGGGTAGTGGGAGAGGTTGTGTGGTGGTCCTGCTCAGGGCGTTATAAATGTACATGTACTCACCGAAATTGTTTTTTTCTTCGTTGCTTGAGGCTTTGAGGCAGGATGCGCACAACAGTTACAGTAACAACGACTGGAAGATCGACTTAGAGAAAAAAAACGTGCGAGTATGAGCATGCAAGCGGAAAGAATTCTTCCCACACCCGGAACAAACAATGGAAAACGACTCAACCGAGTCGCCCGTGCCAGCGTATTAACTCGTAGATCAAGACTCCCAGGCAAGCTCCCAGGAAGTATGTGTAAGTTAATAATTATATTTATGACTTTGGACTTTCTGATGACTGTAAGCACCCAGGTGAAGCCCTATGCAGCCCGGATAGGCACCTCTGACAACAACTTGGGAGACACGCCCGAGCGCCGCCCCCACGCGCCTTCGACAACGACAACAACGACGGGTACTGCAACAAGGGACAGTCCGTTGCCATCGTCAGCTCCGCGCCCCCTCGACGGTGATGACGGCAGGGACAGCAATGGAACCACCCACCCACGTCACCCCAACAACGACGGGACTGCGACAACCACAGTAGTGGCAGTGACGGGACCACCCGTCAACGCAGTCCCCTTCTGCGCGCACTCCCGACGATAGCGATGACATGGGCCTTGCGGAGGGCACTCCGCGCCGGCACTGGTCCCGCGCACTCCCGACGACGGCAACGGCGACGACAAGGGCTGCGACGGAGGGCATTCCGCTACCGGCCCCGGCCCCGCACACGCTCGGCGACCACGGGACTACCCACCTGCCGTGCGCGCCCTCGACGACGACGACGACAGTGACTCAATTCACCCATGCTGGCTCTGCGCACCCGCGGTCCCCTACGGCGTGCAACCCCTACGACGACGACGATTACGAAGGAGACAGCGACCGCCGCTCCGATCCAATGGCGAGGGTAGCAACCTCAGTTTGTAGCGTACCTAGCATGTAGTAGTGTTACTGTTGTATTATACACAGTGCACCTCAATAAATATTATTGTTTCCTGATTTTGCGAGGTGTGAATCTAGATTCAATATATTTTTATTCCTGTCTGATAGTCCGGCAAGGCGGCATTTCGGGGACATGATCTGAATCTCGATTTAGCACGGAATTAGTCTCGGCAAGCGTTCAGAAGTGTTCAGAAGTGTTCAGACTGTTCAGGCTCGCTTAGGCCCACTCCCATTTTACAGATGGATCTTACGACTCTTAAAGTCCGCGGGCGCCATCTGACTTCCGCGTACCCCCGCGGGATTCGCTTGTTCCATTTACAGACTTTCCTTTCATATTACTTGTTTAGCTCGCTAGGGCCAGTACCCTAGGATCGCGCCATGTGTTTGTGACTCGCAAACACCCTGTACTAGTATATAAGTCACGCCCTACCTAGCTTGTACGGTAGACTTGACTTCTTGTGTAATACCACATCGTCTTTGCCTCACGAACCCCGCTTGACTCGCCCTTGCGCTTGAGTCCTCACCTTTGCTCGCCTTTACGCTTGAGCCCTATTCCCTGCTATTACTCTAGTGCCCCAGGGAGGCCTAGTAGTACTTGTTCATCATCGAACTGAGTCTTAACCGACTCGCGCCTTTCCGATCCCGATTGACTTACGAAGTACACGTCGTACTTAACGCCCCTGTGGTGGCGTTACATGGGAAGAGGTAGACGGCATAATACGAGAAAGGTACAGACAATGCGAGGACTGGCTACGCCGGTCCAACCTCGCCTGTGAGCCAGACAAAACTGAACTAATTTACTTTACCCCCCCCTACACCCGCAAACGCTCACCACAACCCCCCTCCCACATTTATTTACATGACCCCCCCACACGCTCCTACTACCGCGTTAATTCCTCCCCCACCATACGTTACTTAGGATTCTTTATTAACCACCGCCTCGATTGGGGACCGCACGTGACCACGATGTGCAATCGGGCACGTGCGTCCCTAAAGGCCCTACAGCTCCTTGGCAACTCCCAGAGGGGGATATCCACGACGAACTGGCGTCTACTGTTTAACGCGGTATGCATGCCGGTCCTGTCTTACGGATGCCAACTCTGGATGACCTCAAGGAAAAAGATCGGTCTCCTCAAGCAGATCCAGGTAGTTATGAACGAGGGGGTTCGCGTGATCTCCGGGTCCTTCCGGACCGCCCCACGCGGCCCCCTCCACGAACTCCTCCGTATCCTACCGGCTCGACACTACTTCGAGAAACTAACTTCAACTTCCGCTACTAGGCTGTTCCGTGTTCCCCGGACTTCTCAGTTGATCGCCCGCCTGGGTGCCGATTGGGATCCGCCGGTCCAGAGCGGCCCACACTCCAGCAATGGAGGGGTGGTGTGTAACAGAGCACTGCGCGCCCGGTCTGGAGGACGCCAACAGCGCCCCACTGCCTTGGAGGCTCTCGGTGCGCGAGTAGACCCCATGCTCACGGAGCGCATCGACGTCACGGCCGTCGCCCCCTGGGAGGTACACAACTGGGAGGCGTACGTATCCGTTGAAGGGCGTGCGGACCCCGACAAACGGAACTCCCTCGTCAACGGGCTCTACGCCTCGCGACGAGCGGATAGTACGCTGATCATCCGCGTGGCCGGCACGGTAACCAACAGGAACCGTCCGGACAACCAACTGGTGGGAGGAACGGCCGTCTCAGTATGGCAGGGAGAGTTGGAGCCACGTGCACGGACGTGGACGCTCGGAACGGGGGTTGAGACACATGATGTCCACCTCTTCGGCATCTCGAAAGCCGCCGAGCTGATCCTAGCTGAGTACTCACGTGCCCCCCCCCTACATATATTCATCCTCTCCGGTGATGACTCAGCCATCACGAGCATCACCAACACACGCACGTCATCACATCAGGCTGACTCGCTACGGTTTCACCGCGCGCTGACGGCCTTCTATGACACACACAGGGACACGAGAATACACCTCGTGTGGTCCAAGGAGTGCAGGAAGAGACCCGCTGATTCCCAAGCCCGGCTAGCTGCCCGCGACGCATGTTCCCACGCCCCCTCCGCTTCCTTACGACGAGTGCAGTCAGCCTCGTTCGTCAAAAAACTCGCCAGAGCATCCGCCTTCAAGGAGTGGTGCCGCGAATGGGTCGCCCAACAGAACCACCCTACCAAACACGGCCCACGAGCGTATGGCCACTCCATCGACCTTCATCACACGCCCGACGGGCGCAATCACCCACTATGGCTGGCCGCCATCCCCCCCAAAAAGCCCAGAGAGGATTTCGTCCCCATCACGCGACGAACTCACTGTACAGCATTCCAACTCGCCACCCTCCACTCCTTCACCTCCGACTACATCACACGCCACAGACCGGACCTCCCCCCCGAAGCAGCCCACTGCCCGTGCGGCTTCCGGGACCGGTCGTTCCTACACATCGTATACGAGTGCCAGCGCTACCGCCGACAGCGCGAGGACCTCTTCTCACAAAAAAGCCTCACATTCCGGGACCCGGTGGCTTCCACCGAACCCGTTGAACTATTTACTGGAGACGGGGACATGCCCTACGCGTTTTGCCTCTTTCTCCAACAGACTGGCGCAGCTTCAAGACCGGAGGCTGGGGCGCAACCCCCGGCTGACCACGGATGAAGCGGTGACTGACCGCACTCTGGAAGACCCTGCTTTAAGCGCAGCCCGCCGTGATGGCCGCCGTAAGTCGTTGCTCGTTCCTCCCTACTATACACTGTTTCAAACCGATCGCATGCTCTGACTCGCCCTCGTGGCCCCCTGTAACCGGCTTCCTTGGAAGGTGCCTTTCTGTTCTCGGACCCTGTCTCGGAATATTTACGCCTTGATCGCACGTGAGCTTGGCTTACGATACCAGTGTTTCATAACTTTCGCTCTCTTTATAGAGGCGAAGACCGTTCTTGTACTAAGTACTGCCGCGGAATAAAAATGGTCCAAAAAAAAAAAAAAAAAAAAAAAAAAAACCGCAACTGTAACAGCCCCGAGCCATTCGAGTGTCGAGCGAAGCTTCCTTCGGCGACATAGAGCGCCTTGAGATAGGCGCCCCTCTGGAAATTAATATACTGTATAGGTAATGCATACGACCGTTTAGGCCAAATTACAGATGTCGTACACACGATCTTCCTTCTGATAACAGACAGAACATCGTTTGGAATGTGTGGCGTGACTTGGGCGACACCACGGCTTGACAGGTCGTGCCTAATGCATGTGGGGCCTTGGGGCGTCAGTGAGTGGGGGCAATTATGACGTGGTCACGCGCGCCAATCAACATGACACTTTGGGGTTGGCCAAACCGCTCGGTGATTTCGTGAAGGGTTTCTTTCCCCTATGCATGTCAATATCATTCCCCAGTACGGAGACGGGTGGATCCAAAGCTGTGAATGAGGAATTCCGATCAGCACAGCAAAAACTACAAGGGAGAAGTGGCAAATGACAATGGCAGCGTGTCACCAAGAGTACAGTAGCATACAACGGGATGTAGAGCAATAAGGGGAAAACATATCCTAAACCGGTGGGAATCCCAACTTGGGGTTCGGCGCATTCGAAGGATACATCCTGTCATAGGTCCGTCTTTTCAGCTCAAGTTTTCGCGGAACGGATCACTGCACGCTTACCCGGCTCCATCGAACCTCGGTACGGAATTCACAACACCAACCCCCTTCTCAATGCCCGAGTTAAGACCTGCTGCCTCCGGGTTGATTGTGACGCTTCCTGGTCGGCTGCCAAGCGTGTTCTCCAGACCAAGGCGGAAGCCGTTGATCTTTTCGTCCCACTCATGCCCAAATTCGTGCCCATGGTCCATCTGAAACCCCTTGATCTCCCGCAAGAAATGATTGAGGGCGTCCGCCCGATTGCGCGATGACTCGGGCTCGTTCGAACTACGCATGCGTGCCAGGTATGATGCTATGAGCGTCGCTGCACCGCCGAGGATGGAGATCGCGACTGATGTCTAGACTCGACGATGTCAGAAATTGACTACGGAGGGGCGTAGATCCGCACATTTTTACCACTCAATGCAGCACCCAAAGCCGTAGTGAGCGCGCCAATAAGAACTTGAAGGCCAATGGCAGTGTTGAGACACCACTCCGTTAGTCGTGCTGTACGACGCACGCGAACAAAACGTCAGCAGAAGATATCCATGGTGTGAAGTGAAAGTCGACGCTTGTTCTCACCCGTCCGTGCGGCTTTTGCGCATTCCAAGGTGGCATCGTCAATCGTCGGGTGCAATCGTGCGCCGACAGAACCTTCGGGGTACTGGTCGAAAGAGGGGGCACCAACACCAGCAGTAGAAGCGTCAGGCCACGAGGAAAGATAAGTGTTGACCAAGGAACGCACGTGTACTCTATCGTCATGTTGTCGGACCATTTCGGCATCTGTGTAATGGGTGGTCTGGCGACGGAAGCCATGGAAACCTGGCAGAGGGATGGGACGCGGTGGTGGGAGCGAGGGCTCTTCTGGTACTATGACCGGGTAGGAGCGCGTGACACGGGCAATCCCGCGCGGAGGCGTGGGTGCGTGTTCACCGTGGGAGAAGGCAAAGAGAGGTGCGGGATCTGCAGGATCTGCAGCGATCTGCGTTGCGGGCGCGGGTGCACGTTCAGGTGTAGATGCAGATGGTGAAGATGCGTGCACGGGTGCATCTGATGGGATTTCCACGGGTGACGCGGGCGTTGTATATGGGGACGGAGCACTCTGTGGGGTGACTGGCGGCAGTTGAGAGATCAACGTTTGTACCGCACCGAGTGGTATGGTTGGAGCGGGAATGGCGGGATGGGTGGGCCCCGTAGGCGGTGGCGTTGGCGCGTTGGCCTGTGGCGTACTCATGGGGGAACAAGAACCGGAGAGAGAGGAACCAGATCATGGTAGCTCTATCACGCCCAATAAAAAGGGAGGGCTACAGAAGCTGGTCAGATAGACAGCTGTCATAGCACCAGAAATTGGCAGAAAACGACCACGCACCTGGCCGATGGACACCTAATTTGCTATTCAAACAGCTGACGGGAACCGAGTCGGGGTGGCGCCACGCGTGCGCTCGGATTGTCCTCCCCCTTGTGGGTGTTCTGTCTGTTCATCCTGGCCAGCGCAGGTTTGCATTGGGTCAAACAGATAGTAATCAGCGATTGACGCTTCGCCCGAGTGGGTGTTTGATTAATGGGGAAAGTGTAATCGGGTGCCTACCTATCCATATAAGGCATTATATTATTGCGCTTATGTACACCACGAGTTCCCACTGGCAGAGCCGAGAACAATGACATTGCAGGGGACACTGGTCATCTGGCATCAAATGGGGCAGAGGATCGTCACGCAGGTGATATAGGGCACAAACTGGGGTACAGTGGTGGAACGATGACGACGGCGTCGTGCACAAAGAGACAGAAGGTCGGGTCTGTCGGTGATGTTTGGGTCTTCCCGAGATGTCTCGCCGGTGTCTATTGAGCTGACTCAGGAGGGCGATAGACGCCTTCGCCGATCTCCAACCCAATTTAATTTGGGCCGCTCTTGCCCTCGAGGTCGGGCTCAAGGACGCGCGTCTCCAACGAAGTGATCCAGACTTGCCGCTCTGATACGATACAGTGAGAATGTAGGCGGCCTCAACACCGTGACGCCGGACTGGAAATGGAAAAGATGTTTTCAGGCGAAGGGAGGAACGATTCAAGGCGTCACGGACTGCCATCTGCTGGTGAGATTCGAACACATGCAAATAGCACCGGGGTTGGGAAAATGTTGTCATATGAAGCATAACAACAAGACAGGAGACATCTCTGCCTTGGCACTCGATCACTGGGAACGAGCGACGAATGTGATGGGTGTTGGGGGTGTCCCACGACGGTGAAGTCGACCCACGAGCTGTTACATCCGTCTCGCTTTCGTCAGATCGGCAATTCTCAAGTCCGGGTCGCGCACATGGTCAGCCCAGGAACAACCCGAGAGAACACAAACCACTCGACCTAGCGACCTCCGTTACCATGCTGGGTGATTCCGAGGTATTTCCGAGGTACCGTAAGGTCAGCGCGCAGACAGTGATCCGCGATAGTTTCCGTGGTGAGAGCTGACCTGGCGCCTTACCGTGAGCCAAGGAGAAAGAATACACGCAATAAAGTAAGAGGGTTTTGACATTACTACCGTGACGTCGATCAAGGTTGCAATCATGCTGGACAATGGACCCGGATACATTCAAGTTGCATGACATGTCATATACTGTACGTATACACATATCTTTTCGTTTCCTTTCTAGCTCTGCATGCTGATTGTGCACGCAAAGACTCCAGTGCGGACGCCTTTATTTTTATTCTTTACTCGGATGATGATATGCATCGAGTCCCCCGCACTCGGTGATACTGTACAGCTATACCCGAGTCGAGATAGGACATCATGCATCATCATTGCTGTCCGGGCACAGACAGAAGAATGGAAGCGTTGCGCGTGTCGCCCGTCTGCCTGCGACGACGGTGAAAAGTAGCGGCTTAAGCGTAATATGCACGGAATGATGTCAAGATAAAGTTTTTACTGTACAAGCATTTGATTTTAGTATTTTATTGTGCCAGCAGCAATGGCGAATCTTGCTTGGCTCAAGGCTTGTAGCGCAGGAGCGTAGCGATGGCCCAGAAACGTCGCCGTATGTAGCGCCAAGTCCGAACAAGGCGCTGTGCACAAATAGCAAACCACGGCAGGGGAGCCAGACAATTCGAGCCCGGGATAAGTTATTCGACGAAGGTCACACAACTCGAAGTCGTCGGCCACATGATCATAAATCGCACGGTACCTCCGAGTCCGCGCCGGCGTCGTCTAGGCTCGTGACAGACGGTCACCGGTCTAGGCGTCGTCAACCAGCTTTCATTCTTCACACACTTTATGTCGCCCTGCCGCATATAATGCCTATTGAACATTAAACATTGAAGCTGACAGGAAACAAGGAATGTTGTCTGAACAGTCATTCTTTGACCGTACGTACAATATAACTTGCTCTACTTTTGCGACGTTTCCTTACGAAACAAGGTACTTCACGCATACGGACCTCTCGGGTCAGAAACCGCCTTCTCTGTCAACGTACTACCGTTGGCAAGGCTCACAGCAGAAAGCGAACCCGCGGTCCACATCGTCACCGTATACACCACAAAGAAGAACGTAAAGCACAAACTTCGGAAGACAAAGCCGAAAGAAACGTACAAGGTAAGCAAAAAAATGACTACAGTGACCATTTTCGTATGGTGTTCGTGTTATCGACTACAAGATAAACGACAATGTTATTGCTGGCGTAGCACAAACTCTGTGCGCAATGGTGATATGTAACCAACGACCTTGATGGCAATACCGTACGACGTTCACCTTACCTTTCTGCTATTTACCACGATCTTACCAAAATGGCTCTTGCCGCCGTGCACGTACACAAATGGAACATTCACAATGAACGAAAAATCTAGATTAACCCAAGCGAGAAGACGCTACAGACATCAGCACAGAGAAGAAGCGCGGAAGAGGGCATGCTTACCTTCCGCGCATCCTCTTCCATCCACTCGAAACCGATTACACCGTCGCTGCGGCGCAAGGAACGAACCATGTCGGAGACCGCACGAACCATTTGTCGAGAAATACGTGGCAACAATTGACGTAATCGGATAGCTCGTTTGATGGGAATGACGATGGTGACATTGCTGCACCTGAAAGAAGAACAGATCTTCCGCTTGACGACCCCATCTGCAATTTGGGCCGAGGACGAAGGGTTTTCAATCGGCTCGTGAGGCCTCCTGTCTCCAAAATGAATGATTACTTGCGGCGCAGGATACAAGACTGACCGTCCCAATATGCTGCACCCGACTCTTCCGTCGGATTGAAGAATGCCACGCCTTCCGTAATTCAGATTGGAATCGCATTCAATGAGGTACACGAGTGAATACCCAATATCCTCCTTTACACATAAGATCGTGCTCTCCCCTTTCTTGCTAACACACCCCTTTACATCCTTTATAGAAAAAAACGCGCTTCCCATTTCAGAAGAACCAGGGTCGAATCCATTGTCAGTGAACACATGGCGTCTACTCGGACGTATGAGTATGCACCTGCACGACATTTCTCGTATCGTCTTTCGTACTGAAGTCTGAGCTACTGACAACTGTTTCACATCATGTTCGACACCGCAAAGTCAACTTGGCAAACGAAAAGGGTATAAAGAAAGCAAATTTATTCGTGACTTCGACCGTATAGTGTACGAGTAGTAGAATACAACACGTATATTCGAAAACTTCACACTCAAGATGCGGTGGTAAAGAGATGCGGTGCGTCCTCGAATAATGCGCTACGCGTAATTCACTGAAAGCACAGTGGCCTCCACTCACTCGGTATGGGTGAAGCCAGCACGCGACCCTCACCCTGTCACACCCCTGTCATACACTGTTTTCACTCAGTAATGGCCCCTGAAGAATTCAACGGACGGCCGGAAGGACCGTTACACCAAAATTCTCGTTAAAGTAAAGTACAAGACACATGATCCCTCCTTTTGATAACGTTTGGAATACTTGACTTGAGCGAGGTCTGGATCACAGGTGCGATACCATGGCCTGACATAGCGTGTCTAAGACGTATGCGGTCAGCTTTGCGGCGCCAATCAATACCAAAGAGAGGGCTTTGCCTCGGAAGAAACTACAGTAACTTACTTATCATAGCTTCGGAAGTAGAATTCCGCTCCAATAGGAATTTACCAAATTACAGCCGGGGTTTTAAATTCTTTCTCATGCATCAGGTGCACGCATCAGGTGTACGGCGGTCAAAATTACTCCCCAATATATGGGCGGGGAATGACAAAAAATTTCGATTAGCACAACAAAACATACGACAACTACGAGTAGGAAAAGAAAGGCGATATGGGAGCGTAGCCCGGCGTGTCATCGAGAGTAGATGTCAACAGGACTCGTGAACAACATAGAACTGTGTGACAAGAGGATATAGAATATAATAAACGAAAGTTACACATCCTCCTATACTTGTGACATGGGGTCCTTCGCACTCGAAGAATACGTCCTGCATAGGTTCACCTTTTCAGCTCGAGTTTCTGCGGAAAGGGTAACTGTGCGCTTACCCATTGGACCCCGGTGCGCGATTCGCGGCAATCTCCTTGTGGGCGCCTGAGTGAGGGCCTGTTGCCTCTGGGTGGTTCGTAACCTTTCCTGATTTGCTCAATATGTTCTCCAGGCGGCTGCGGAAGTTGTCGATCTCCTTGTCCCATTTGGGATCTTCTCCATGCCCGTGATCCAACTGGAACGCTTGGACTTCGCGGAGGAAACGATTGAGATTCTTCGCTCGAAGACGGGAAGCCTCGGGCTCGCTCGAACTACGCATGCGTGCCAGGTACGATGCCACGAACGTCGCCGCACCACCGAGCACAGAGATTGCGACTGATGTCTAGACTCGATGAGGTCAAAATTTAGTTACAGCACAGAAGTGGGTATGGATCTGCACATTTTTACCGCTCAATACAGCACCCAAGGCTGTAGTGAGCGCGCCGATGAAAACTTGGAGGCCGATGGCACAGTTGAGAAACCACTCAGTTTGGTATGCTGTACGATGCGCACAGAAAAAAAGGTCAGCGACACGGCGTACAGCAGTAAAAGTCGACTCTTGTCCTCACCTTTCCGCGCGGCTTTTTTGGACACTGCGTCGGCAATATCGACCGTCGGCTGCAATCGTGCGCCGATCGTACCGTCTTTGTACTGGTCCGAGGAGGAGGCACCGGTCGCAGAAAGGTCAGCCAGCCACGAGGGAGCATAAGTGGTAACAAAAGAACCCACCGGCACGTGTACACTATCGTCCCGATTGTGCCCAACCGTTTCGTTGCCTGTGAAACGAGCGATTAGGCGACCGAAGCAGCCGACATCTGGCGGTAGGTCTGATTCGGAACGTAGTGGTGGTGGGCGGTGCGAACGTTCTGGCAAGGTTGAGGAAGAGTAGCGCGTGGGGGGAGGGGCGGGCGCGAGTCCACCGTATGACGAGACAGAGGCATAAGTAGTATGATTAGCTGCGATCTGTGTTGCAGGTGCAGGCGCGGGCAGAGATGCGGGCACGTGTACACCCGGTGAGACTTCTAGGTGTGGCGCGGGGGGCGACGGAGCACCTTGAGAAGCGACTGGCAGCGGAAGTGAAGACATCAACGTTTGAACCGCGCCGAGTGGTATCGTTGGTACAGAGATGACGGGATCGATGTGCAGTGTAGGCGGCGTCGACGCGTTGGGTTGTGGTGTACTCATAGGGGGACAAGAATCGGAGGGGGACTCAGAGGTGCCAGATCATGATAGCTCTACCACGCGCAATAAAAAGGCAGGCCACAGTAGGACTTACAGGGGCCAGTCAGATACAGTAGACAGCTGTCGGTGGCACAGAAAACGAACAGGCGCCTCGCCGAGAGACGCTAGACATCTGTCAGTGTGCTTCATTTGCTATTCGCCTACACGGTGTAGGCACGGAGTAGGGCACCCGTGCGCCACCCTTGCTGGTGCTCTGTTTGTCAAAAGCCTCCTCTGATACACTATCAACGTCGCTGAATAGGCTGTCATAGTTGTAGGAGCGCGAGAATGCGCGACTCAACCGTTTGGGAGAAAGGGCTGAGGTCTTTCTACGTGGAAAATAGTAGGAAATAGTAGGAAAATCGAGACCTGTTGCCGGTCCGGCCGGCCCGATGCTTACGCATGTCCAACAGTTGTCCAACTGCCCTCTTGACTGCCCTCCACTGGCAACAATAGTCACTGGCATCTGCGATTCGTATTCGACCTACCTATTCGCCCGAATTTTGGCGTAGAACTTGAAGTGTTCGAGCCCAACGGTTGGGGTTGGATACTCGGGGCATCAGGGAAAACCTCCCGAGGTAATTGGCGATACTAGTGAAATTGGGCGATATTGGGACCAGAGATAACTTTCTGATAATCTGCCCGATGGCCTGCAGAACGGTGGCTGTGATGGCATCACCGCCCATGGTCAGGAGGTCTGCCGCCCACGCTTGCGCCCATGTCCACCATGGCTGGCTCAGTGTGAGGGCACCAATGAGCGGCGAAACATACTTATACGGATTTTTGGTTCGTCCTTCTTCACTTCCCACTCCTCCCACTGTTTTCTGTTTCATGCCAGCTGTGCCAAATTGAGAGCACTCCGAGTCGCGAGCCGAGTTGTGTCGCCTTTGCAACCCCCTTTCTTCTCGCATGAATTCAGTTTGAGTCAGGCCCAACCGAGGGCACTTGCAACTAACCTCGTCATTGATTCCGTTGTCAATTCGCTTAGTCTCGCCACCTCGGACGGCGTCGTTTCTCGTCTCGTCTCCGCTCTCACTTGTTCCAGTTACTTTCTGCACTGCTCTGGCGGACCGGACTTTCCCGCACTTTGACCAACTTCGGGCAGTCTTCGGGCCTTAGGCCAGGCCTCAGTACTCAGTCTGCATTCCCTCTAGTTTTGCAACCTCGCTTGGTTGCTCACTGGACTCCACTGTACCTTTAGATCGCTTTCTCTACTCGCAAATATAAACACTTCCTGTATCTACACCTTTCAACCCCAGTCAATCTTAGTGCTTTCCCTCAGGGCTTCAGAGCTCTGTAGGACCCAGTTCCCCTCGTTCTCTGCGTCCTCCAGCGTTCCGCGCCATCGCGTGCCCTTAGCAACTTCAGAGGGACGCGCGTCTCTGATCAAAGCGAACCCCTATGCAGTGACGCGCCGTGCGGAGGCCTGCACGACCAGTAGCATGGCTTCACATCTCCCTGAATCCAAGGCAGCTCAGGTTGTTCTTTCCACCGTCGACCCTGGTTAACCTTGCTGCAGGAATAGCTCCTGGACCAGTGGAACACCCTGGAGACTACCTATCAGGTACCGAAGCGCTTGAAGGTGCCGTTTTCCACCTCCCTTCTCGTTTCGTGGCACTTACGCCCAACTCAGGATGACACGGTCAGGGAGACAAACAACGACTGGATGTCCCTGCCATTCCCACCTCCCGATGACCACCTCCAAAAGCGCTCTAAGCTAGACAACCTCATTGAGTCGGAGTCCACGCTCATTGCATACACGACCCCACGGCCGAGCGCCCACTGATGCAGACCCACACTGCACGATTACCACGGACACAGCAAGAGTGTGATCTGGCAGATCGAGATGACGGACAAGGCACTCAAGGAGCACCTTGAGTAAAAAATGGCCGAAACAGCCACGATCGCCGCCGCGGCCGCAGCGCAGAAGTCCGATGAGCAGCGCGCCGTCTTGGAACCTACTGCCACAGGAGAGGCTCAGAGTAAAGATGAGGAATGGAAGGCCAAGTGCGAGCGGCGGTGGAAGGAGCAGAAGGTGCACCAGGACGATGCGAGGCACCGGGGGGCGAGCGGTGAAGATAATCGCAAGAGGCGGCTGCTTAAGCCCATCGGGGATGTCGTCGGATAGTACGATGCCATCTGGTTATTTACTGTTGTTTCTTTCGATAAAATTGATTCTCGTTGATATTGGTCTGATAATATCACAGTAGGTGTGGCAAAATATTTTTGATAATTTGACAATGGATCACTGATGGATTGTTGAGTATCACCAATCCCTCTGGAGGTTTTCCCTGATCCTGGCTGAGAATTTTTTTCAATGCCCTTGGTTCTGTTGATTAATCACACGCAGGGATTTAGACGAGTTCGCGCATTCCTATCGTCTGGCACGGTGTTGACTTCGGCGTGCGCGCCTCTGGGAGTCGAGTGCAGAGTCGGACACTGCCCCTCGTCTCGGTTGTGTATTAGAATGCCGCATAATTGATCCAGAACCTTTTTTTCTTCGCGAAAACATAACCAACATGCTCGTCACCGTCTCGGTGAGGAAGAGACTCCTTCTTGGACTCCTTCCCAATTCGGTGCTATCATTACTCCTCGGCGTGAGTGGGCACAACGATGACACAGTTCTGACACGGCTGCGACTCGTACTTGTTACATGTCATCATGTCATCGAGGATATAAACTGATTCAAAAAAAGCACAACGATGACAGCCTCTGCGCGCCAATCAACATCAAAGAGAGGCCTGCCCCGGAAGGAACTAATAATAGCTTCGGAACTAGAATTCCGCCCCAATAGGAATTTACCAAACCACTCGGATTTACAGCCGGGGTTTTAAATTCTTTCTCATGCATCAGGTGGCCGGTCTAAGGCAAAGCGAGGCACGAGCGGTGCCTTAGAGCATCGTCTTTGAGTGAGCGGGCGTGGCGGCACGTGACTCATTCTTTCCTTGCCTGCCGCCACCTGCCCGCCCGCTTTTCCAACCGGTCTAGAAAACCGGAATCCTTCTTTTTATTAAGTTCCTGTCCCCTCTTAAATACATTATCGAGCTACCTCAACCCTCACACGAAGAATGCCTCGCATATTTGAGGACCCGGCTTTTTCTAGATGCCCGAACTTCCAGGGCGATGAGTGGAATTTTCTAAGACAAACCATGGTTGATGCTAACCAGGGCGAGGATCCCCTAACTGAGGAGGAGGCCGCCCAGCGTCTGAGAGAAACTTGGACCAGGGAAAACAACAATCAGAAAGACGCCTGGAACGAACAGTGCGAGCAGGACCAGGCGGAGCGAGAGGAGCAAGACAGGCTGGCGCAGGAGGAAGAAGATGCCCAGCAGGCCTTGCACGACAAAGAGGCTGAACAGCAGCGCAAGGAAGCAGAGAGGAAGACGCCAAAGATCGGCTCTTTCGTCAGAGGCCAGGGCGTCAGCAACTGGATCGAGCCACGCCCGGCCCAGTACGCCCTCAGCAAGATCAACAGCTTAGAATACATCGAGCTTGATTACTTCACCATCAAGGGTTGCAGGGATGCCGCCGCCGATTCCCACAAGTCCATCAGCCAGGACACCATGGCCTTTGCCCATGTTGAAGACACCTTGGCCCTTTGCCTGCTTGCTGCTGTGAGGCCCTCCTGGAACATCTGAAGTGACGAAAATCTTAGCTGGGATGAGATGATGTACGCCAAGAATACCATGTTGCATTTCATGGCCCAGACGAAAGCCTGGCCACGGGAGCATGTCACCTCCCTGGCGGCCTTTTTCGTCGCCCTCGATGTACATCCCAGAAGGGTCCAAGACAATGGCAACGCGATACTCATTTTGTATCAGAGCCGCGTCAGACGCGAATGGTTCGATGCCTTCAAGCGCAACCAGGGCTTCGATATCGAGGTGATCAACGAAACTTTCATGCGAACCCTCGCCGAAACCGTGAACAATGGTATCCAAGATAGAAAGATCGAACAGGTGCGTTTTGTTCCAATAGCCCCGCAGCACAGCTCGCGCGCTAACAGCACCCTTCTTCCCATCGCTCGCTCTTCCTCAATCCTACTTTACCTCCGTTGCCGTACCTTTTCCCTGCCGTACCCCCTCCTTCCTGCCGTGCCGTTTGCCGTCTGCATGTCCTTCACCGACACTGCCGTGCTGTTCTCACCGCCGGCCTTTGCCCCGTGCGCTGATGCCGTTTTTTCCTCTGTCCGACACACTGCCGTACACCCTTCCTCCGCCGCATCTCAGTTCATGAGAATGCATGCCAGCGCGGAACCCTCGGCATCGCGCGTCGCCTCCAGGCACCGCGACCGCCCCAGCCGCTCACAAGGCCGCGCGCGCTCTGCGTCACCCCGCCGCCCCACCTCCCCCAAGAGGCGTCCTCGCTCTCGCTCTCCACGTCCCAACCAGAGCGCGCTCTCTGCGCCCAAGCGCTCCAGGCTGGACAAGCCTGAGTCTTTTCTGTCCGGCACAGGCCCATGTGGAGGAGTCTGTGCGGCATGCCTTGGCCTCCACGAACATGCCTTCTCAAAGTGCGACGGGCTCAAGCTGTGGGATGGCTCGCCCGGCATCGCCAGGAAAAATGGGCAAGGAAGGTTGGTCATGGCAGACGGCCTCCCCGTCTGTTTCGACTGGCAAATCCCAAGGGGATGCCCCTCAGCGAGCCATCCCGAGCGTCACAGATGCTCAGGATGCGGAAAGCTCGACCACGGGGCCCAAGTCTGCCCTCGAGCAGAGAAGGCGTGAGCCCCTCACCCCGTATTTGCGTGACGCCTGGGCCGCGGAGCTCTCGCACCTCGGCCTACTCCCCAGATACCCATCCCTTGTGCAGAGTCTCACGGTCGGCTTCGACCTCGGCATCCCCCTTATTTCCCGTACCTTTGCCCCGCCTAATCATGCATCTATTAAGTCGCTTCTTAATGTATATAATGCCGTTGTGGAACACGAGTTTGCCATGGGCCGTTACATCGGTCCTTTCACGCATAAACAGCTGGAGGCCAATCTGGGCCCTTTCCAGTCCTCCCCCCTGTCCCTGGTTCCCAAACCAGCCAAGCCCGGAAAGTATCGGGCGGTACATAATTTTTCATACCCACACAATCCACTCCCAGAAGCGACTGCGGTCAATGCCCGCATCGACAGTGACGATTTCCCATGCACCTGGGGTACCTTCGCTGCAGTCTCCCTACTCATTGCCCGCCTTCCCCCCGGATCCCAGGCCTCGGTACGCGACGTCGCGGAGGCGTACAGAACAATTCCCGCGGCCCCTGCCCAATGGCCTGGTCTCGTCGTTCGGCTGCAAGCCGACGACCAATTCGCTGTCAACACCTGCAATAACTTCGGGCTCACCTCTGCTGGGGGCGTGTACGGGATGGTGGCAGATGCCGGCGCAGACATTTTCCGGGGCCACGGCATCGGCCCACTGGCCAAATGGGTCGACGATCATGTCTTCTTCAGGGTCCCAAGAGAGCGCCTCGCCGAATACAACACTCGACAGGCGGAATGGCACGCTCAGATTCACGCTCATGGGGGGCAAGCGCAGGATGGCAGCCGCCTGTGGTTCAGAGGGAGGAACCAGCCGGATGACTCCCCGGAAGAGTTCGTCGAAGACTGCGGCTCGGCATTGCAGGATCTGGCGAGCGCCTCCCCGCGGTCCATGCGGGACGCTGAGTTTGCATACGCGGACTGTGACATCGATGCCATCTCGGCGCGCCTCGGCATTCGGTGGGAGGCATCAAAGTCAATCCCCTTCGCGTCCGAATTCCCTTACCTCGGTCTCCGGTGGGACTTGCGCGCTCAAATGGTGCACCTTCTCGAAGGGAAAAAGACCAAGTACTTGGCGGCGATTGCAGAGTGGCAGACCAAGCGTGCGCACGACCTCCTTGAGACCCAGAGGCTATATGGCAAGCTCCTGCATGCTTCTCTGGTTATGCCAGCGGGACGAGCCTACCTCACCAACCTGGAGGCCATGTTGGCCTCGTTCAACGACAGTCCTTTCGTACCGCATACCCCACCCCGGGACACTCCAGGCGATCTTGAATGGTGGAAGCGGCGGCTCAGTCGGTCCGAGTTCTCCCGGCCCATCCCAAGCCCCCGACCCCTCATCGACTACGAGGCCTACTCGGACGCTAGTTCCGGGTTCGGTGTGGCCATCACGATCGGCCCCAGATGGCGAGCATGGCGGCTCGTTGACGGCTGGAAGTCCCAGGGGAGAGACATACAGTGGGCCGAAGCCATTGGCTTCGAGCTCCTTATCCTCAGTCTACGCTCGCGCGCAAGCGAGGGCGAGCACCTCAAGGTTTACGGGGACAATCGGGCAGTCGTCAAAGGGTGGTGGAAGAGATCCAGCGCCAACAAGCCCACCAACCGCGTCTTCCGCCGCATACTTGATCTTTCGGAAAGCGATGGTTGGTCGATTCACACCAGATATGTCCCCAGCACACAAAACCCCGCCGACGCCCCCTCCCAAGGGCGCTACCCTCCTCCCGACCTCCTCCTCCATTTTGTCCCCATCCCGGAAGACGTGCGGCCCTTCCTTGTCGACGTCAGATTCGGCCAACCCGACGAGGGCCGCCGTCATTAATCGGCTGAGGCGCCCGCGTGACGCCGTGCACGCGCCGTTGAGCATTGACCCGAGGGAGGTCAAACGGCCTAAACTCCTCGACTCGAGGCCATGCCAGCTGGCGATCCCCTCCACCACGGTCTCGTCACAGAGGAAGCCTGCGTCTTACGCAGCTTCCCTCGCCCCTCGTCCCTCCTCCCTGCGCCCCCAGTGCTTCGCCAAGGACCGCTTGAGGCTGTGGATCCCGGCCTATACCCCGACACCACCCGCGAGCACCTCCGCCCTCGGCCCAGCAGAGAGAGAGCGTGTCAAGGACATGATGGCCCATGCGTGGGAGGAGGACACACGCGCGGGGTACGGCTCCGGCCTCCTCATGTGGCATCGCTTTTGCGACGGCAAGGGGATCCCGGAGTCTGCCAGAGCTCCCGCGGCCCAAGATCTTCTCTCAGCTTTCGTCGCACACATGGCAACGGCCTACTCGGGCAAGACCATATCCAATTATCTGAGCGCGGTGCGCGCCTGGCACGTCCTGCACAGCGTCCCCTGGGTCTTGGACCAGAGGGAGATGGACGCCATGCTGCGTGCGGCCCACAAGCTGACCCCAGCCTCGTCGAAGAGAAAGGAGCGTCTCCCTTACACCCCTGTTTTCATCGCAGCCGTCCGGCAGCATCTCGACCTGGAGGAACCATTGGACGCGGCGGTCTTCGCCTGCCTAACCACGTGCTTCTACGCCTCCGCCAGGTTAGGCGAGTTCACCGTCCGTACCCTGGGCAGCTTCCGACCCGGCACTCACATCACCCCCCGGAACCTGTCCTACGATCAGGACCGAAACGGTTGCAAGGTAACTGTCCTTCACCTCCCTACCACCAAATCCGCCGGTAGCGAGGGCGAGGACGTTTACTGGGCCTCGCAAAATGGGAGCTCGGACCCCTCGGCAGCTCTGCAAAACCATCTCCGGGTCAACCAACCCCCCGAGATGTCTCACCTGTTCGCGTACCGGATCAAAAACGCGCGCCGCCCACTCACCAAAACGAAGTTTCTCGAGCGAGTGGGAAAGGCCGCGTGCGCAGCCGGGCTCGAGCCTCTGCAGGGGCACGGCATCCGGATTGGATCTACCCTCGAGTACCTCCTGCGAGGAGTTCCCTTCGACGTGATGAAGACCAAGGGTCGTTGGGCTGGGGACTCTTTTCTGCTTTACCTGAGGAAGCACGCCGTCATCGTCGCCCCGTACATCCAAGCGGAACCTATCCTGCACGATAACTTCATCCGCTACACCATGCCTCCGGTCCGATAGAGCCACCGCCGACCCCTGCCACGCGAACGTGCCCTCCGCCTCCTCACTGGGTAAGTCATCGTCTCCTAATATTGGGGGTGCCGAGCCTCACTCGCCGCGTCATCGATTCCTAATAGGTTGGGTGTCGCGACCCTCGGCTCGGCAGCAAAAACCGTCATCTTCGATCGAGGAGCGCTTCGCGCTTTCGCCCACTCTCTACGCTAGCAGACCACCCCAGTACCTCCCTCATAGCCATTTGCTAATTACCTACATTGCTTGTACATTCTCCCCAAACCGCTGACCCAAATAGTATCATAGCCAAAACGGCTCTTCTCCGCACTATCAGGGTTTCGTGCCGCCCCCCCGGCCAATCCCCTCCGTCTCCCCACCATCACCAGTGCCGCACGAAACCCTTCCTCGAGAAGCAAACCAGCGACTCGCAAAGATGCACGCATCAGGTGTACGGCGGTCAAAATTACTCCCCAATAAATGGGCGGGGAATGACAAAAAATTTCGATTAGCACAACAAAACATACGACAACTACGAGTAGGAAAAGGAAAGTGATATGGGAGCGTAGCCCGGCGTGTCATCGAGAGTAGATGTCAACAGGACTCGTGAACAACATAGAACTGTGTGACAAGAGGATTTAGAATATAATAAACGAGAGTTACACATCCTCCTATACTTGTGACATAGGGTCCTTCGCACTCGAAGAATACGTCCTGCATAGGTTCACCTTTTCAGCTCGAGTTTCTGCGGAAAGGGTAACTGTGCGCTTACCCATCCTTATTATTGGACCACGGTACGCGATTCGCGGCAACCTCCTTGTGGGCGCCCGAGTAAGGGCCTGCCGCTGGGTTGTTCGTGACGCTTCCTGAGCGGTTGCTCAGTATGTTCTCCAGGCGGCTGCGGAATTCGTCGATCCGCTTGTCACATGTGGGTTCTTTTGATATCCCATGGTCCAACTGGAACGCCTGGACTTCGCGGAGGAAACAATCGAGATCCTTCGCTCGACTACGGGAAGCCTCGGGCTCGCTCGAACTACGCATGCGTGCCAGGTATGATGCCACGAGCGTCGCCGCACCGCCGAGCACAGAGATTGCGACTGATGTCTAGACTCGATGAGGTCAATATTTAGTTACGGCACAAAAGTGGGTATGGATCTGCACATTTTTACCGCTCAATACAGCACCCAACGCTGTAGTGAGCGCGCCGATGAAAACCTGGAGGCCGATGGCGCCGTTGAGAAGCCACTCAGTTAGGTGTGCTGTATGATACACACAAAACAAAGGTCAGCAACACGGCGTATAGCAGTAAAAGTCGTCTCTTGTTCTCACCTTTCCGCGCGGCTTTTTTGGTCACTGCCTTGGCAATGTCGACCGTCGGCTGCAATCGTGCGCCGACCGTACCGGGGTCGTACTGGTCCAAGGAGGCAGCGGCAGAAAGGTCAGCCAGCCACGAGTGGTGACAAAGGAACACACGTGTACTTTATTGTCCCGATCGTCCCTAACCATTTCGTTGCCTGTGTAATGAGTGATCAGGCGACCGAAGCAGCCGACACCTGGCGGTGGGTCGGAACGCGATGGTGATGGGTGGTGCGAACGCTCTGGCAAGGTTGGGGAGGAGTAGCGCGCGGGCGGAGGGGCGGGCGCGTGTCCACCGTATGACGAGACAGAGGCAGGAGCATAAGTAGTGTGATTAGCTGCGAACTGTGTCGCAGGCGTAGGCATAGATGCGGGCACGTGTGCATTCGGTGAGACTTCTGGGTGTGACGCGGGCGCTGAATGGGGCGACGGAGCACCCTGAGAAGCGACTGGCAGCGGAAGTGAAGACATCAACGTTTGAACCGCGCCGAGCGGTATTGTTGGTACAGAGACGATGGGATGGGTGTGCACCGTAGGCGGCGTCGACGCGTTGGGTTGTGGTGTACTCATGGAGGGACAAGAACGAGGGACAAGAACCGGAGGGGGAGGTGCCAGATCATGATAGCTCTACCACGCGCAATAAAAAGGCAGGCCACAGTAGGACTTACAGTGGCCAGTCAGATACAGTAGACAGCTGTCGGTGGTACAGAAAACGAACAGGCACCTCGCCGAGGGACGTTGTTGACATCTGTCAGTGTGCCTAAACTTGAATTTGCTATACGTGCACCGGAGACCGGAGGCACCCATGTGGCTGCTCACTGTCCTTCCCCTTGCTGGTGCACTATTTCTCAGAGGCCTCCTCAGGTACACTACCAACGTCGTTGAAGAGGCTTTCATAATCATCTGCGATTCGTATTATTCGACCTGTTCGCCCTAAATTTTGGCGTAGAACTTGAAGTCGAGCCCAACGTTTGGGGTTAGATACCCGAGAGTTTTTCCCAATGCCCTTGGTTCTGTTAGTTCATCGCACGTAGAGATTTAGACGAGTTCGCGCATTGGTGTCGTCTGGCACGTAGACTTCGGCGTGCGCGCCTCTGGGAATCGCGTGTGCAGACCTAGTGCAGAGTCGGACACTGCAGACCCCCTCGTCTCGGTTGTGTAAGATCTAGAATCCGCATCATTGATCTAAAAACCTTTTTTTTCTTCGCACAGACATAACCCGCAACTGTCAGCTCGTCTCGTTCTCAACAGGACCTCTGTCTGGTATGGGTATGTATAATTCTACATCTGTCGAAGTTGGCCTGCGAGCTGTTTCATCAGTCTTAACTACTTTCGTCGGATCAGCAGGTATTCAATTCGGTCTTGAATCGGTCGCGCACGCCAAAGATATCCCGCACAAGCACTGCACCACCCCTGCTTTACCCCGGATCATTGCCCAAACCTGAGAACAAGGGGACTTTCGGCTCATGAAAACACCGACCACTTCATCTGGCGACCCCGTCTCTCTGGTGGGTTTGTTGTCATGCTAGACGATTCCGAAGCATTTCCGAAGCACTACAAAGTCAGCGCGCAGACAGGTGAATGATCCGTGGTGGTTTCCGTGGCGCTGGGGTTTGACCCCGTTGTACCGTAAGGGCTAGCCCGAGCTATGAATGACAGTACAGTACAGAGTAAGAGAGTTTTGGCGTTATCGCCGCAATCGACGTCGATCAAGCTCACACACCGAAGTTGCAATCGCACTGGATCCGGACAAGTCGCATCATATGTACGTACAGTATATACTCGCTTCCTTTCTGGCTCTGCGCGCAGATTGTGCGGGCTAAGAAGACCCCAGTGCAAGCGCTATTGTCTTGATTCTTTATTTTTGAGAGGGGCGGGCGGACGCTAGAAACGTGAGAGCTAATCACGAGAGTCGGGGAGATTGCCACTGGGCGAAACATTTGGCCCAAGCCTGGATGATATGCGTCGAGTTCCCCGCACTCGGTGATACGGTACAGCTATACCCGAGGCAGGACGTCATCTTCACCGCAAGGCTCTGACAGAGGAATGGAGGTGTGGCGTCTCCGGTCTACCTGCGACGGTGAAAAACAGCGGCTTAAGAGTAATGTTCACGGAACGATGTCACATTGAAGCCTGTCACTGCTCAGCAGCGAAAGCTGAGGCGGCTCGGCTCGGCTATAGCGCTGGTTAGCTTCAGTATTATCATGGATGTATGGATATGCTGGCGTCTCGTGCCAACGCAACTAAGCCCGAACACTCAAGCTGGCCGGAGCTACAGTATTTGTTTATTGGTAGCATACCACCAGCAGAGAGCCAGAAAATGCGGGTAGTTTGACATCCGAGACCGGAACGTCTGAAGAAGGGATCGACCCGGTGGGGAAGAGAAGAGATATGACCGTAGATGGTGTTGAGGAATACCGGTTAACAGAGACTGATGATTAGCCGGTACCCGCGGCAGAAACATAGATTAGATAGTCTAAAAGAACTTGATCGACAACCACCTTGCAGCACACTGGCAGTACAGTACAGTAATTATCTTGTAATACATGTACAGTACGCTTGCTTGTACGTTGTACATTGTGTACACGTAAACTGAAATGAGGGCCGTATCAATATGTGAGACGCTTTTCGTACTGTAATCACTTGCACAATAACTTTTCCGAACGAGATCACCTCGACTAGCAAAGCCCGCTTATGCTGTCTGTGCCTCAAATGATGATCTCGTGCAAGATCTCGTGCTCCAAGAGATTTTCGAAGGAAGGAAGCGATCGGCGAAGAACGAAACAGCGGAGTCATTTTTCCGCACAGTAAAGATAGTTGGCGCGAACCAAGGCGCGAACTCGAGAAGTCGCAGTGAACACGGGTCCCTACAGACTACAGTACAGTATCCCAGGATCCGATGCGCATGGAACGCCTTGTCAAATCTGATAGGCGCCCCTCCTGAAATTAATATTCAATTACTGTAATATACCGTTTTGGCCAAATTACAATACAATTGACGCATGATCGATGCGTGATCCCTCCTTCTGATAACGGAACATCGTTTCGAATGCGTGAAGTCGAGCAGGGAAGGGTCTGGATCACGACGGCCTGACATGGCGGCATGTGCTGCCGGAGTGTCATTGTGTGGGGTGCTATGATGACGTGGGCACGCGCCAATCAAAATCAACGGGACAGGGAAAGCTCCTGTTGCTTAGAATGGTTACTGTAGATGACGTTGCCGAAGAGCTTCTTGTCTCGGACCTAATCAAATTCCGATCCAATAGGACGTTTCCTTCAGACGATTTCGCAAAGGTTTCTCTCGCCTATGCATCAAACGCGTAGAGGTCTAAATTGTGGATTCAGCTGCGAATGAGAGGAATTCGATTAGCGCAACAAAAAACAACTACAAGTAAGGAGTAGCAAAAAGAAGTGGCAAATGACGTTGGGAGTAGCCTGGTGTTATCAAAAATAGGATGTGAATGGGACCCATGAATAACAGACAACGAAGGGGGGTATAAAACAGCGACGGATGAGGACGGGGTGTAGTAGTAGAACATAATAAACAATGCTTGTGAATGTCCTATACCGTTGTGAATCCCAACTTGGCGTTAGTCGCGCTCGTAGGATATTTCCTGTCATAAGTTAGGTCCGCCTTATCAGCCGAAGTTTCTGCGTAATAGATCACTGTACGCTTACCCTGCTCCATTCAACCCTGCCTTCTCATGGGCCGGGTTAAAGCCTGCTTCTGTGTTGATTGTGACGCTTCCTGGCTGGTTGCCCAACATGTTCTCCAGGCCGAGGCGGAAGCCGTTGACCTTATCGTCCCACTCGCGCCCGACTTCGTGTCCATGGTCTAACGCGAATGCGTGGATTTCACGCAGGAAATGATTGAGGGCCTTTGCTCGAAGAAGCGATGTTTGGGGCTCGTTCGAACCACGCATGCGCGCCAAATAGGACGCCACGAACGTCGATGCACCACCGAGGATGGATATCGCCACCGATGTCTAAACTCGATGAGATGGGTCGCAAAACAGCAAGGGGGGGCGTAGGATACGTACATTCTTACCGCTCAGCGCAGCACCCAGGGCTGTAGTTAGCGCGCCCATAAGAACTTGGAGGCCAAGGGCGATGTTGAGCGCGAGACCCGTCCATTTCGCTGTACAACGCGACAACAAAGAAATGTCAGAGGTTTCACGGCTCACGGCGCGTAATAAAGACGTGTCTCTTCTCACCTTTCTGCGCGGCTTTATCACGCTCCACGGTGGCGGAGTCGATCGTCGACTTCAATCGAAGCGCGACGGTCTTCTCGCGGGTCTGGTCGAGGGAGGAAGCACCAACAGACGTATCAGCCGCGGGCCACGCGGGGGAACATAGTAAGCGGTGATCGGTGAACGCACAGGATCTACATCGTCCCGAGTATG